>CABHPH010140128.1:29470-46179 GCA_902168325.1 Peromyscus nudipes
ACACACACACACACACACACACACACACACACACACACACACACACACGATATGGACATCTTTAGGGGTCAACACACTGCTCCAGTACAGAATCCTGGGCTTCTTTGAAGACATAAGGCTCATCAATTTCTGTGGTCCAGGAGTCTGCATTTTACAAGCTCCTCTGATAATTCTGAAGATTAGTTTTGGAGCCAAAATCCTAAGCAGTCTCTCTACGTATATGTGTTCACATGTGTTTGCCACACGGTCTGAGTGTGAATTTGTTCAGTGTCTCTGTGTGTGTGCAAGCACATATACAGAGTGTTGGAATGGTCTTAGAATCTGCTGTGTTAACATGCCTTAGTCATCAGACAAAATCTCATCATCCAGCAGGTTTGGCTGCAAGGCATTCTGGGAGTTCACCCTCTGTTTCCCCCGACCCCCCCCACCCCCAGCCCCAGACAGGAAGTGGGGAGAAGGCAAGGCAGGTAGAGCTGAGATAAGCATTCCCTGGTCTGCTCCCCACAGACCCATTTGCCTTCAAGAGCCTCCTTCCCCCTCAGCCCCTGCAGCTGCGTCCTCTTCCTCCTCCCGACAAAGCAGAACCACTCTCCCCTGCCTCCCACCCCTCCCCCCTGAACAGACCACACTCCTCAAGTGTGAGTGCCTGTGCAGATGGCAGGTGGGGCTGGAGAGGCAGCAAGGGTGCCCAAGAGAAGATCCTGTTAGAAATGTCCTTTCCTGTCCCCTGGCCACCCTGTCGCCTTCCTGTGTTTTAGTTACTTCTTTTTTAAAAGTTTATTTTGTGTGTATGCATATTTTGCCTGCACACATGTCTGTGCACCACTGTGTCCTTGATACTCCAGAGATGTTGCTGGATCCCCCGGAACTGATAGCTGTGAGTCACCATGTGGTTGCTAGGAGTTGAACCCGGGTCCATCAGGAAGAGCAGCCAGTGCTCTTAACCACCAAGCCATCTCTCCAGCTCTTAGCTAGCTGTCGAGAAGCAACTTAAGGAGGGAAGATTTTGTCGTGGTGGGGAGGGGCAGGAGCACAAGGTCACATGTTAGTAGACATGCTGGCACTCCCCTAACTTTCTCCTTTGTACTCAGCCGGGAATTCGAGCCAATAGGGTGGTGCTATTCACATTCAGGTGGCTCTTTCCTCTTTTTGCAAACCTTTCTGGACATGCCCAGAGGTGTGTTTCCATGTTGATTCCAAATTGAGTCAAGTTGACAATCAAGATTAACCATCAGGGAGGTGGGAAATGGCTCAGCATGCGAGGGCATGGCGATCGCCACCAAGCGAGGGACTGAGGGAAGAGTCCTGGAACTCACGAGGTAGGAGGAGAGAACTGACTCCTGCAAGCTGTTCTCAGACTTCCACAGGTGTGCGCCATGGTGCACCTCTTGGGAATACATATACGCAAGTGAATTCATTATTGAATTAAGTTTTAAAAGAATTAGCCATCACATGCTGTGGCTGAGACCCTGGGCATTGCAGTTTGCAGAATCAGCAACACCCGTGGGTGTCTCTCTGAGTCACCTGGCATGCCTGCTGGAGCAAGCCCAAGAATGCTGGGAGCCAGGGAATGTCACAGCCAGATGGGAACGATCACTTCATCATGATGGGTGCCAGACATGAAGAGGAAGCTTTGAAACCCCTCTCAGGCCTTCACCACTCCGCATGATGGAGGGGACAGTGTCCAGTTTCCCACCTGGGCCCTCTCTCTCCTCAGATCCATAGGCCCATCCTTCTCCATGCTCCTGTCACAGACCTTTGTTGGTGCTGTCCCTGCTCTCTTCTGTGCTTCTCTCTCATCCCCTCTGTGACATTTTCCTTATCCTTCGAAATTAACTGAGTCATCGGCCCCCCAGGAAGGACCTGTGCTCTCAAATGCGTCCAGCTTTTCCTCACTCGCCTGCCCCTCAACACTGCTCAGAGTTGCATTTTGACATTTCCAAGGCTGGTTCTTGGTGTTTGTCTTTCCCATCCCTCTTCCTCTCCCTGGCTTTACGGAGCACCTGGAACACAGCAAGTAGTTAAAGAATATTTACTTTTAAAAACTTTGGCCGGGTGTTGGTGGTGCACGCCTTTAATCCCAGCACTCGGGAGGCAGAGGCAGGCGGATCTCTGTGAGTTCGAGGCCAGCCTGGGCTACCAAGTGAACTCCAGGAAAGGCGCAAAGCTACACAGAGAAACCCTGTCTCGAAAAAAAAAAAAAAAAAAAAAAAAAAAAAAACTTTGAAAAAGCTGGCCCACACCTTTAATCCCAGCACTTAGAAGGCAGAGGCAGGAGGATCTCTGTGAGTTTCAGGCCAGTCAGGGCTGCAGAGTGAGATCCTGTCTCAAAACGAAACAAAAAAACTTTAAAAAAATACATTAATGCGTGTGTGTGTGCCTGTGTGTGTGTGTGTGTGTGTGTATGTGTGTGCTTGAGCATATACCATGCATGTGCCAAGGTATGCAATGTGGAGGTCAGAGGACAATTTGGAAGACTCAGTTTCTCCTTCTACAGTTGTGGTTGGCAAGCTTGGTGGTTGGTGTTCTTATTTGGTGAGCCATTTTGCCAGCACAGAAGTATTGTTGAATTGGGAATGGTGGCACATGCTTGTAATCCCAGTACTCTAGGAGACTGAGTTCAAGGCTAGCCTGGCTCTATATCAAGGCCCTAGCTCAAAAAAGGAGGTTAGAGTAGAGTGGATTTAGCTAGAAAGCTGTGACTGTAGCAACCAGTGCTCACGGAGGCTGGCAGCAAGTGTACCGGTCACCATGGAGATCCACTTGGATAGGCCCCAGCAGCATCTAGTGGGAGCATGCAAGAGCTAAGCTGTGGCTTGCCCAGCTTGGAGTCAGAGGTTTCCACCCTGATGGAAGAGTCATCCAGTGGGTGCTCAAAGCCTCCTTGTAGGGTGGAAGCACATCTCAGCCTGGGTGGTTTGCCTCAGGGTCTCTCACCCATTGCATTCCTCCAAGCTCACTGGGCTCAGAAGTGTCCTCACCCTGCTGTGCAGCAGGAGACCTGGGCTTGAGAGGGAATCTGATAGTTACAGGGCAGAGAGCAGGGCCAGGGAGGAAGGTGGACATTTTCCTTTTTGGCCTGACATTGGACTTGCTAGGAGTGACAAAGAAGGGTGAGTAGTGAGTAGAGGAATATCAAATGATTGACAGACATTTCCTAGGGCCAGCATCATCGGGTTCTGCAGTGGACCAGTGGCAGGAGTCCAGGACGGCTAATCCACATGGTTTGGAGAAATTGTCACCATTTAACCAAGATGGAAGAACTTTTCAAAATGGTGGCAGAGACAGAACTGAGAACCATCCGTGGAACTGTGTCTCCGCGCTGCCCCAAGACTCCCAACAGCATCAGGGATGCTGACAAGCTTCAGCTAGACTCCTGTGGATATGCACCTCTGGGTCCCAGAAAGGCAGCAGAAACAACTGGATGGATGAAGCAACTGCTAGGCTTCCCAACTCAGCAGGAAAAACAAACCCGAGCCTGCTTGCTGCTTGTTCCCTGTACATCGAGTTCCCCAGAACGCACCCCCTACACACACAGCATGGATGCATGCATGCACACAAACATGCACCCAGAAATGAGCTGAGGTATACTCTAGAAGGCCGACTTGTAACTACATGCAACACCCTGGCCTGCACAGCAGCCTGCAGACACACACCCCAAAACCTGTCCTCACCCATCAAATGTGTCAACTCAGCCACTGATGCTCATGCATGGAACACACAACATAGACCCACCCACACTACCCCATCACAAGGCACCAACCTGTGAAAGGGGTCAGAAAAGGGTGGATTTGCACCCAGCACAGATCTAGAGTCAGCGTGTAGCACTCACGTACTCCTGGGGGGATAGAAACCACAGCAGGAGTGCTAGCACACTCCTGTGATCCCAGCATTCAGGAAGCAGAGGCAGGAGGATCACCAGTTAGAGCTGAGGCTACATAGCAAGACTAAATCTCCAAGATCTTCCCAAAATAACTAGGGTTCAGGGAACAGCCCAGTTCTGTCTTAGATAATGGACAGCAGGGAAAGACTTACCCTACTGTAACATTCAAGATGAAGGTTGTCCCACATCTTCCTGCGTGAGAAACTCAAGGCCAGATTCCTAGGTATGAGGCATCAGCCGTTGCCAATCAGAGATGCTGCACGTCTATCCATTGTACCTTCCCAGTGGCTGGTTAGAAGTCCGGAGGGTCCACCTTAGAGTTCACTCCTCAGTGTCCTGATCACAGTCACAGTGTCCTGTACTTCCAGGAGCCTCACGTCTCTCCTGCCGGCTCCTCATCTGGCTATCTACACATTCTAAATACTTTTTTGTGGCTGTGATAAAACACTGGCCAGAAGCAAGTTCGGGAGGAAAGGGTTCACTTCGCCTTACAAGTTACAGTCTGTCAGGGAGGGAAGTCAAGGCAGGAACTCAAGACTGGAGCTTGAAGCAGAAACCAAAGCAACACAGATGAGTGCTGCTTGCTGGCTTACTTCCTCTGGCTTCCGCTGTTACTTTTCTAACAGCCAGGCTCACTTACCAGGGATGACGCACCCAAAGTAGACTGGGCCCTCCCACATCATTTAGCAATTAAGAAAATGCTGCACAGCCGGGCAGTGGTGCACACCTTTAATCCCAGCACTTGGGAGGCAGAGGCAGGCAGATCTCTGAGTTCGAGGCCAGCCTGGGCTACAGAGTGAGTTCCAGGACAGCCAGGGCTACACAGAAACCCTGTCTGGAAAAACAACAACGAAGTGCTGTGCAGACCAGCCACAGGCCAATCCATGAAGACAATCCCTCCATTGAAGGTTCTGCTTCTCAGGTCACTTTAGTTTGTGTTGAATTGACAAAAACTGACCAGTACAGCAAATAAGGCCACCTAGCCTTTTTTTTTTTTTTTAAAGACAAGGTTTTATGTAGCCCAGGCTGTCCTTGAACTCACTATGTACCCAAGGCTGGCCTTGATATCCTGACCCTTGTATCTCCACCTCCCTACTGGGATTAGTGGCTGTGCCAAGACACCCAGCAGGCACTGAGGCTCTGCCTGGTGCCACCTGTTCAAAGCTCCCAGCTAGAGAAGATGAAGCAGGGCAGGAGGTGGCCCTCTTAGAATCAGGGACTCTCTTCTCATGGTTTCTACCCACAATTCTCAACTCCTTCAGGCTATGATTTATGCCTCCAGGAGTGAGATGGCCTCAGGGGCCCAAGGGTGCTCTGTGGGGAGAAAGAGCAAAGCTTGCAGACAAGGAACCACAAAACCTGTCTCAGGGGAGACTTAGAGACCCACCCAGCTCACTGCGACTTTGTAGTGACCTCCTGATGAATCTACAGACTGGGCTTTTGGCGTGTGACAGCCCACAGACTGAAGGCCAGACCGAATACTGACCAAGACTTTTTATTTGTTTTCGATTTTAAAAAATGTTTTTGATGAATACATATGGCCCCTTGGCGGTACTTGCCTGCACTCCCAGCTCGCATGTGGAGACCAGAGGACAGCTTTTAGGAATTGGTTCTTTCTTCCACCCTGGGTTCTGGGAATGGAATTCAGGTTATCAGGTTTGGCAAGAAGCACCTTCTGTCCAGTAAGTCATCTTGGTGCCTGCCTTCATCTTCTTTCGGCAGTGCTGGGAATGGAACCCAGGATCTTGCTCTATCTGCAAGCACTCTATCTCTGACGTCGTTTCTTCTTAGTCTGTGGTTGGCTGTGTGACTGGCCCTGGCATCCTCCTCTCCTTCTGCTTTTCTCACTCCTCCTTCTCTCCTTCTATTTCTTCTCTCTGCCCACCAGCCCTGCCTATTTCTCTCTCGTGCCTTGCTATTGGCCGTTCAGCTCTTCATTAGACCATCAGGTGTTTTAGACAGGCACAGTAACACAGCTTCACAGAGTTAAACAAATGCAACATAAAGAATGCAACACGCCGGGTGGTGGTGGCGCAGGCCTTTAATCCCAGCACTCAGGAGACAGAGACAGGCAGATCTCTGTGAGTTCGAGGCCAGCCTGGTCTACAGAGCAAGTTCCAGGAAAGGCGCAAAGCTACACAGAGAAACCCTGTCTCGAAAAAACCAAAAAACAACAACAACAACAAAACCAAAAAAACACTGCTTTAACATTTTTATGTTAAATTTTAATTTATCTATTTTGCACGCATGTACTTGTGTGTGAGTGTGCTTGCCATGGTGTGAGTGGAGATTAGAGGAAGCTTTCAAGCTTTCAGGATTTGGTTTTCTCTTTCTGCGAAGTAGTTTCCGAGAACCAAGTTCAGGCCAGCGGGGATGGTGACAAAAGCCTTTAACTGCTGAGACAACTGACCTGCCTAATGACTTTTTCTCTTTTAGGACAGGGTCTTACTACATGGCCCAAGCTAGTCTGGAATTCAGTATATGACCAGGCTGGCCGTGAATTTGTGATCTTTAGTGATTGGAGTATACGTTTATGCCAGGAAGCCTAGAGAAAACACTATTTTGACCCTTCCATGGCACCAGGCCTATAGTCAACACCACAGGAGCCTTTCCATACTTGTTGTAGTGCTCAGCATGACCCACAGCTCCCAGACAGCACCCAACCAGCAGTGTTCCCAGCTGTCAAGGAACATTTTCTGATGCCCTGGGGACTAGTGATTTGACTCAAGTTTAAAGGCCACTCAAAACTTGGACCTGAGTTTGATCCCCAGAACTCAATGTAAAGGAGAAACAGCTGACTCTGCAAAATTGTCATCTGACTTCCACATTTGTGCCGTGGCAAAATGTGCCTCCCAGCCTCATACACATCATGCACACACACACACATACACACACACACACACACACATATACGTTATGGGATATTTTAACCAGGCAAAGATGTGTTACATTTGTTTGTGCTGTGGAAATTTACTTTGTAACTGTAATAAAGATGTGCTACATCTGTTTATGCTGCATTTGTTTAGTTATGTAGAGATGTGTTGCTGTTTCACCTTGCCTGCCTAAGGCACCTGATTGGTCTAATAAAGAGCTGATCGGTCCATAGCGAGGCAGGAGAGGGACAGGTGGGGCTGGTGGGCAGAGAGAATAAGTAGGAGACGGAATCTAGAGAAAAAGGAGGAGGAAAGAATGAGAGAGAAAGAGAGGGAGATGCCTGGGGCCGCCAGCCAGCCAAAGACAGCAGGAAAGTAAGATATAGAGAAGAAAGAAAAGAAGGTTAAAAAAAAAACCCGAAGCAGAACACAGGTAAAGAGAAAAGGTTAAAGTAAGAGCTAGGATAAGGCCGAGCATTCACAACTAATATTAAGTCTCTGTGACATGATTTTGGGAGCTGGTTGGTGGCCTAAAGAAAAAGCCTGGTACACACACTAATTTTTATTTGTTTGTTTGTTTGTTTTTTCGAGACAGGGTTTCTCTGTGTAGCTTTGCACCTTTCCTGGAACTCACTCTATAGCCCAGGCTGGCCTTGAACTCACAGAGATTCACCTGGCTCTGTCTCCTGAGTGCTGAGATTAAAGGTGTGCACCACTACTGCCCGGCTCACACTAATTTTTAAAAGATAAAAAAAAATCTTTCCTGAGGATAGGGATGAAGCCCAATTGTGGGGTGCTTGTCCAACATGTACCATGCTCTGGGTTAGATCCCCACTCGTATACAAATCAGGCACAGTGTCAAACACTAATATCCCAATGTTTAGGAGTAGGATCAGCAAAGTGAAGGTTAGCCCAGGTTACACAGTTAGTTTGGAGTCAGCCTGGGCTATAGAAGACTCTATCTCAAAAACACAAACAAAACCAGAAATGGCCCTAGAATAAGACTGCTGTGTAGAGAACAAGGCCCATGGCCAACTGGGGCCAGAACAATCCCCTTGATCTCTTGACCATGTTGATGATGGGGCCTGTTAATCCCACCGATTGAGAATACCACCACTACAGTTTAGAGCCGAATTTGAAGCAAGCTTTAATTAAATACTGGCCAGGTGGATGGGCTCTGGCCAGGTCCATACCCAGGTTCCTGGGAAATGGCCCAGAATCAAGTATGGCAAGGGCTTAAGAAGGAAAACCCGTAATTCATTGCTTTCCCATCAGGGGCAACCAGGGGCAGGCATACCTCCTGACGTATTTCCTGCCTGTGAATCTCCCATAGGCCAGCAAGGCGGCTTAGCTGGTGAAGATGATGGCCACCACGCCTGTTGGCCTGAGCTTCATCCCTGGAATCCACATGGTGGAAGAAGAGAACCAACTTCTGAAAATTGTCCGTGGACTTCCGTAAGCACATTGTGCCCTGCCCCCCAAAAATGAATAAGCCAATCCCAGGATTTGAGGGAGCAGGGTATGCTCCCCTGAATACAACCTAGGAGATCTGAGTCTTCACCCACCCTAACTGTTCATCTCTGAGGACGGATGCTTGAAGCCTCTTGTCAGGTAAGTTAGCCTAGATTGGTTAGATTGAGGAAGTTGACCACCATCAAACACTCTCTAATTTATAATTCGGTCTGCGTGCAAAAGGTGTAACCCTCAGGGCCATGTCAGTTGACAATTGCCTTGACAACAACTGGAAAAAGAAGCATAAAAGGTCAAAAAGAGGCAGTGCCCAAATTCCCAGAAAAGTTCTGCCCATTTCTAGAAAACACACGAGCACTCCACCCACTTACTGCCTCCCCCACTCCTTTCTCTGACCCCACAACTGTAGCCTTCAAGCCCTTGGGCTGGGAGGTGGCTTTCACATTTGTTGCCTCCTTTCTCCTATTCTTGGCCAAGAATAAAAAGTCCCCTTCACTGCTTGACTGGCACGTGGTCCTGTTTTTCCCCTCACAATTCTGAGAGGCACAAAGAACCCAGTTTAGGGGCAGGGTAGTAGGCCCAGGAGACGCAAACACCGCCTGCTTGCTGTGGCAAGAGAAGCCATCCTCCCTGGGTCTTGGGGTTCTTGCAGACCTAGGCAAAGCCATCCCTGGAGCTGGAGGCTGTACAGCTTGGGGGTACACTTTTCTGAGTCCTCACTTCTGCTGTGTGAATGGAAAAGAGTTACATCCACTTTGCAGGGATGTGTGCTGAGGTCTAGGGTGCATGTGGAGTGTGTGAGCTTGCTCTCCACTTTGCAGGGATGCGTCCTGAGGTCTAGGGTGCAAGTGGAGTGTGTGAGCTTGCTCTCAGTGTGAGCAACCCAACGCTGTTCTACCAGAACCTCACTATGACTGTTTGCCTACATCTGTTGCCTACACCTCACAGAAATTCTGCCCTGCTCTAACTCTGTTTATCTTGGAACACAGGATGACTGAAGACTTGAAGTTCCTCTTCAGTGCACTAGCCCAGACCTGTTGGATGGATGACGGCTGTTGAAGTGAAACCTCCAAACTTGGTTTTGATCCCATTCATTTGCTTGATGGCACTCCTCTCAGCTCCATATCAGTTGACAATTGCCGTGACAACCAGGAAGAACCATAAAAGTTGTTGTCATTGCAAAACACAGCTCTTGCTCCGGAGAGAATAGGAGACGGTTTATTATGGACCATATATGACTGACCATGGCCCCCGGACACAGGCTCAGGTTACCCTAAATAACATTGTCCACATAGGAGTAGTTATCAGAACGTTTGTAGTCACAGAAGGAAACAAAATGCAGATCAATTCATTCACTAAGTACACTGCTGGGGACTTTAGCTGGGCAGCTCACAGCCACATGGGAGACATTGCTATGGGTCCCAGAGGCTGGCTGGCGACATTCTTAGCTCTGGGCTTGGCAGAGTCCAGCAACTGCTAAGAGTGCATTCCAAAAATGTCACTGGAATGTCAAAGGATGTTGCTGGTAAACTGCAATGGACTGGTGACAGCCCAGAATAACTTTATCTTTCTATCTGCAACACTTCAACTCTCAGTAGCTGTGGGACTTCTAGTCACCACTTGTCTGAATTCCCTGCACAGACATGGGCAGTTTGGGCTGTTCAGGGGTCTTCAGTATGCAGAACCAGAAGAGGCTATCTGGAATTCTGGGGGAATCTCTGCTGTTCTCTCCAGAGCCTCCTCTTCCTCTCGTTATCCTTTAGAGTCTCACTGTGCAGCCCAGGCTGGCTTCAAACTCGCACTAACCCTCCCATGGCCGGCATTACAGATGGGAGCAGCCACACCCAGCTCTGTTTTCTCGTTTCTTTTACAGTGTCTATAACCACCCAAGCCCTGAAGATTGAGATATTGGTTAGTGATTCTCTCCCACTCTGATCTTGGCCCTTTGCACAGCGCAACCTTTTGACTGGTTACACAAACTTGATAACTGATGAGTCTAGAGTGAATAGGAATTGACAGTGACTATGAGGAAGAGGAAGGACCCAAGTTCAACCCCCGGCACCACACACACCAGTCATGGTGACACAGACCTGTAATGCCAAAGCTGGGAGGTAGAGACAGGAGTATCAGAAGTTCAAGGACATCCTCAATTATAGAGTGAGACCCTGGTGGTAGCAGCATTTGTCAAACAAGAAAGAGGAGTTCATGTATCCCAGGCTGGCCTTGAACTTGCTATGTAGCCAAGGTTGATGGATTCACAACACGCCCCCATGGTTGGGCGGGTTTGCGCATGCCCGGCGGACCTGGACACTTCCGCCCAGCCAGTTCCAGGTCAAAATAGCCATTTCCGGGTCATGGCATCTCGCGTGACCAGGATCCGTGACTTTGTATGGTTACGTAAGAGTGCGCAACGCAACCATGTGATCTGCGCAGGCGTGGAGCGGTTACGTCGACCTGTGTACGCACCTATGCCACCCAGCCTTTATAAGCCGGCACCATGTTCCTGGCTTTCTCTCTCTCTCCTCTTCTTCTTCTTCTCTACACACGTGTCTCTTCCACAGGCCTGGGCACTCGTCTGTCCCTTTCATCTTAATAAAACTCTTGTCAGCAGATTCTGTCATGTTTCGTGACATTTCCGTGCAGGGTAAGAACGCCGCAAAATAACTAACATATGGTGCCGAGACCAAGCGGGCGCTTCTGGGCGCCCTGTGCCTGGAAACCCATAACCGGGGACTCTGCTTTGTACGTGACAGACCGCTATTCATTCACCTGGCTGCACATAAATTACATCCAACACCGCTTCTCCAATTGGTGAGTCCCCTCACTTTTCAGCCAGCGTAAACGGTTTCCTGAATCTGTGAGAATGACCGTTGAGCGTCTGGCGCCTCACAAGTATTCTTGAAACCAGGGGAACCCCCAGCCACGGTCTTTATTGGCTACGGTCGGCCCCTATCGCAGGCCTAAACTTCTAGCCATCTCCCACGTCTGCAGCCTGAGATATTCCTCGCATTGGGACCACCGCCGTTGGGTAAGTCCTGGGGGCCACGTGAGGGCGACACATTCTTCCGGCTTGACAAAGCGGCAGATGCTGTCCGGATTCCCGGGGAATCCTTGCCTCATGTGGCGGGGCCCCTGCTTCTGTGGCTGACGAGCCAATTAGTGGCCTGTGCCCAGTATCTGTCCTTGGCCTTGGGGACGCCTGGGGCCTTGGCTCCAGATCACGGTTTTTTTTATTTTTTTAAATTTTTCTGCCTCTCTGCTGCAGACATGGGAAACAAGGCTTCCAACCCTATTAGTCCTTCCTCTCCATTAGGCTGTCTTCTTGAAGCTTTAAAACCTCTAACCTTAATGCCTTACATAAAGATTCCTAAGCTGACCCATCTCTGTACTAAGAGATAGCCCAAATATACTTTAGAAAACAACAAAAAATGACCGCCAAGCGGCTCCTTAGATCCCAATATTTTACGGGAGTTCTCTAGTTTCTGCAAGCGAACAGGCAAATGGAAAGAATTGCTTTCTTCTTTCTCAGTGCTAAACCATCTCTTCTAGATTCCTTCTCTCCTGCTCATGTGCTCCTAGCTATGCCTAAACCAGAGGATTCTCTGACTCCGGAATCTCTGACTCTGGATCTTGCTAACGAACCTCCGATTAAAGTTCATGTTTCATTCTCTCTCACAAAACTCCCTCAGATAAAAACTAAGCTGGGTTCTTATACTTCTAATTCTGCTTCCTTTATTAAACAGTTTCAATATATAACTCAATCTTATAGTCTCACCTTTCATGATACTTTCTAATAATTTACTTCCTGAGGAGCGCAGGCGGGTATGGGAACAGGCTAGGACCCATGCAGACAAAATTCATCAGACTAACCTTTCACACCCCTCAGGAGTTGAGGCGGTTCCTGACCAAGAACCACACTGGGACTATAACACCCAAGGTGTCTGTCTAGCCAGAGATAGGTTTATTACCTGTCTCCTGACAGGTCTCCGTAAGGCTGCCCTAAAACCAGTAAACTATGAAAAACTAAAAATGATAATTCAGGATAAGGACGAAAATCCGTCTCATTTCTTAGAGCAGCTCACCAAGGCTCTACTTCAGTTCACTAGCTTAGACCCGGAGAGCCCTGAGGGCAGGCAGCTGCTAATGACCCACTTTGTCTCACAGAGCTTCCCTGACATTAGAGATAAACTTAAACGTTTGAAGAACGGCCCTCTGACTCCACAGGCTGGTGATAGCATTTAAGGTGTACCATGGGAGAGATGAAAAAGCCCAGCAAAGGAACTGCCAGACGCTGGCAAGCACTATCCGACCGGCTCCCCGAAAGCCGTCTGGTCCCTGTTTCAAGTGCAGGAAAGAAGGCCATTGGGCCCAGGCTTGCACCACCGCCCCACAAAGGGCACCGACAAGGCCTTGTCCAAAGTGTTGCCAAAAGGGTCACTGGTCAGCTGACTGTCCTAATGTCCCAAGCGACATAGGAACACCAGACGAAGACCACCCTCCGGCTGACTTTCTAGGCTTGGCCTACAGCGAGGACTGACGCTGCCCGGTTTCCGCCCCGTCCACTCCCACCTCACACAGGGAACCAAGGGTAATAATAAAAGTAAATGGGCGCCCCATCTCGTTCCTTTTGGACACCAGAGCTACCTACTCTGTCCTGAGAGAGTTTTGGGGGCCCAACTCTCCTGCTCATCTCCCTGTTGTCAGGGTTGGGAGACAGCCTTACCTACCTCATCAGACTAGAGGTTCCCTTCCAGGGACTGACTGGCAGCTCGATTTTACCCATATGCCCACCGTCAGGAAAGTTAAATATCTCCTTGTGATGGTAGACTCATTTTCAAATTGGGTGGAGGCATATCCGGTTTCTAATAAGCGGGCTCAGGCAGTTGCAGACCTCCTTCTCTGAGAAATTATTCCTCGGTTTGGGGTTCCTGCTTCTCTTCAGTCTGACAATGGCCCAGAGTTCACCTCTCAGATTTCTCAGACACTAGCTAAGGCTCTTAACATTCCTTGGCATTTTCATATCCCATGCCGTCCTCAATCCTCAGGAAAGGTGGAGCGTACCAACCGGTCTTTAAAAACTATTCTTGGTAAGATGTCACAGGAACTTCATCTCGATTGGGTAAGATTATTGCCTCTAGTTCTTCTCAGGCTCAGGGCTCTTCCTAAAAAGCCTCTTTCAATTTCTCCATTTGAACTAATGTATGGAAGGCCAGTTTTAACACCAGGTCTTTTATCCAACCCTCCAGCTGTTCCAGATAGCCTGTTAACTCCTCTTTTATGTCACCTAAGGTCTGTCCTATGGAGCAACGCAGACTGTTCATTACCTCAGCCATGTGACAATAACTGTCCACCTCCAATAGACATTGGGGATCAGGTTTTTCTCTTTCCTCCAGGCCAGTGCCCTTCACCCCTTTCCCCTAAGTGGCAGGGACCCTTCAAGGTAATTCTTGTCACTCCTATAGCTGCTAAACTCGAGGGCTTTCCTCACTGGGTCCACCTGACTCATCTAAAACCTTTTATCTCACCTCCATCCCAGAAAAATCTCTCCTCATACACAGTAAAACGAACAGGGCCCTGTACTCTCAAGCTCCAGAGGACATCAGGATCCACTGCCTTGTCACCAATTCCAGAGGAATAAGGTATCACCCCTTCCTTTCCCAACTAGGGCCACACAGAGCCGGAGGCAAAAAGGACCGTCAAAAATATCCAGGCGGTAAGGAAAAATATAATACAACAATCTATCATTGTTGAATACTCAGCAACTGATCTCCTACGTTTCCTAAATGCTAACCTAATAAGGGAAACAGGTGCCTTAAATAAACTACCTCTAATAAGGCTTGTCTCAGATAAAAATTAAGCAGAGTACTAAGGCCAGATCTACCTCAGATAAATGTCACATGTCTCCATCTGGGCAGGCCAGATCTACCTCAGACAAATGCCAACTCCAAAATAAAATAATAATAATTCTTTTTCTCTAAGCTTTTTCTATGTCAACAGTATCTTGTCAGACAAAAGGTTCCCAGCCATAGCACGGATGAACAGCTGCAGAACAAGGGGACGGCAGAACGTCATCCCAGGACCTCCCCACCATCATCCCAGGACTTCACAAGCTACCCTCCCCATTTCCCCCAAGAGCCAACCGACACCCACTATTCAGCCGGAAGCAGTCTTTGAGAGAAACGTTGCCCCATACCCACTCAACCACAATTTTTTTTAAAAGGAAGAGTCAGGGATGGTGGGTTCACAACACGCCCCCACAGTTGGGCGTCTTTGCATATGCCCAGCAGACCTGGACACTTCCGCCCAGCCAGTTCCAGGTCAAAATAGCCATTTCTGGGTCAAGGCATCTCGCGTGACCAGGATCCATGACTTTGCATGGTTACGTAAGAGCGCACAATGCAACCATGTGATCTGCGCAGGCGTGGAGCGGTTACGTCGACCTGTGTACGCACCTATGCCACCCAGCCTTTATAAGCCGGCGCCATGTTCCTGGCTTTCTTTCTCTCTCCTCTTCTTCTTCTTCTCTACACACGTGTCTCTTCCACAGGCCTGGGCACTCGTCTGTCCCTTTCATCTTAATAAAACTCTTATCAGCGGATTCTGTCGTGTTTCGTGACATTTCCGTGCAGGGTAAGAACGCCGCAAAATAACTAACAAAGGTGACCTTGAATCCCTGTTCCTCCTGCTTCTGTCTCGAGAGCTAGAAATCTGCTGTTTTTACTTCTCAGATCATGCAAATCCCATACACTAGCATCTACACCATGCGGGTGGGACCCGTCATCGGTGACTGAAGACCTTATCCTCTTACACATCTGTCCTTTTACTTTTTTATTTTTTATTTTTTGGTTTTTCGAGACAGGGTTTCTCTGTGTAGTTTTGGCGCCTTTCCTGGAACTCACTCTGTAGACCAGGCTGGCCTCGAACTCACAGATCCGCCTGCCTGTGCCTCCGGAGTGCTGGGATTAAAGGCGTGTGCCACCACCGCCCGGCACACATCTGTCAAAAATAATGAGGTGCCCATGTGATTGGCAGTTCTAGAGCTCTAATGCAAGAAGGCACACCGTTTTTGTAAATTTTTCTAAGTTCTCTGAGGGACAGCGATTACACCCACTTGGAGATAAGTAGTTAAGTAATATTTTCCCCCTAAGGTTGCAGTGTGTGCAATGGCAGGGCCATTGAATGAGTCCAAGCTAATCTGAGGCTTGTTACACTAGAATCTAATTTTATTGCTCAGAAGAAATTCTTCTGGGCACACTAAGTCTTGTGAAGACCTGGTGCCAGGAGCCATGTTGGGAGGCAGTAGGTGATGACTGAGGTTCAGGGTGTCCTCCCACCAGGAGGCAACCCCCTGGTGGATAATTCTTGGGTAGGCAAGGCTACTGACCCCCAACATGGCTACCAGCAACCTGAACTGCTCACATTTTGTATTCATGCTTTTAAATATCATGCACTTAATTTAAGAATTAAGGAATATGCCGGGCGGTGGTGGCATACACCTTTAATCCCAGCACTCGGGAGGCAGAGCCAGGCGGATCTCTGTGAGTTCGAGGCCAGCCTGGTCTACAGAGCGAGATCCAGGAAAGGCACAAAGCTATACAGAGAAACCCTGCCCAAAAAAAAAAAAAAAAAAAAAAAAAAAAAAGAATTAAAAAATACGTTTGTACAGAAGAACAATCTAGAATTGTGTTTCTTTCCACTCAAGTGGACTGAATTTCCTGTGTGACCTTTCTTTAAAGGTCAGGAGGAGCAACATTTGAAACAGGATGAAATGCAACTTTCTAAGTTTTGGTTGCGTAGATAGATTTTTATTTCAACTGGTAGAATTCTTTGGCCTGGAAAGCCGAGAGTTTTAAAAAATGAGTTCCAAGAGCATAAAAATGCCTGGCTTTCTCTCTGTGTCTGCCTTTTTAAATTAGATGTATGGAAGGAGCAGATGTGGAATTTAATACCGTTAGAAAACAAAGGACTTGCAAGTCACAGATAGGTAAAAAGAGAGGAGTCATGATTTGAACAACATTTTCTTGGGGGCAGGAAGGGACAGGGGTGTTGACAGGCAGTTCATTCCTTCCTGTATGATTTACTGTCAAGCTGGAAGAAAAAGGTTGTTTGGCCCGGGCGGTGGTGGCCCATGCCTTTAATCCCAGCACTTGGGAGCAGAGGCAGGTGGATCTCTGTGAGTTTGAGGCCAGCCTGGTCTACAGAGCAAGTTCCAGGAAAGGCGCAAAGCTACACAGAGAAACCCTGTCTTGAAAAAAAAAAAAAAACCAAAAAAAATAAAAATAAAAGGTTGTTTGGATACCAGTCCCAAGTTGTCAGACTCTGTCTATCTATCATCTATCTATCTATCTATCTATCTATCTATCTATCTATCTATCTATCTATCTATCTATCTATCTATCTATCCATCCATCCATCCATCCATCCATCCATCCATCCATCCATCCATCCATCCATCCATCCATCCATCCATCCATCTATCTATC
>CABHPH010140128.1:46279-56399 GCA_902168325.1 Peromyscus nudipes
CTATCATCTCTCCCTCCTCTCTCTCTGTGCATATTTGTATTTTTTCACATAGCTAAGGTTTCTAGAATAATGCTAAATTCACAACATCAATTTCACCACCTTTAATTGACCAAGTACCACTGGCTTCATAGTAGATTCTTTTATTCCAATTTGTTGTTTTGAGACCAAGTCTCACTCTGGAGGTCAAGCTGGCCTGAAACTCACACATAGCCCAGGATGACCTTGAATACAGAGCAATCCTCCTGCCTCAGCCTTTCAAATATTGCGATTACAGGCATGAGCCACCAGGACTGTTTTCATGTTTTGTTTAGTTTTGCTCTTGCTGTTTTTGTTTGATTGATTTTTTTTTTAGACAGGGTTTCTCTGTGTAGCCCTGGCTGTCCTAGAACTCACTTGGTAGCCCAGGCTGGCCTTGAACTCACAGAGATCCGCCTGGCTCTGCCTCCCGAGTGCTGGGATTAAAGGCGTGCGCCACCAACGCCCAGCAATCACCCAGCTTTTTATTGCGGTCTTAACTACTGGTATCAAATCTCAGGTCACACATTTCACATCATACAGTGATATATAGGTTACAGAACAGTAAGAAAGAGTTAAAGGGGCCTAAAGGCTCAGAGGCGCCATGTGAAAGCAAGGCAGGAGAGCTGATAGAGCTAAAGAGAGTCGCTGTAACCCAGTCAGTGCTCTTCAGACATGAGGATCTCAGATCACAGGACAGGTTGATGGTCTGGGCTCCAGGTTCACCGGATCCAAACAAATGGCACATGTGTGAATGCTGCACCGAGTGACAGAGTCACGGGTTTGTCAGTCTGTCCCTGAGGGTCCTGTGGTCCTGTACCAGTGGCTGATGGATGCTGCAGCACCTCATTTTATGTGATCAAAGTGTGTTGAGTAAGTTCGTGATGTTTTGCTCTGATGTGAATTTGCTACACCTCTGTGTTCATTGACAAGTTCATAGCTGGTAATATCTTATTTGTAGAAAAAGTTGTTCATTAGTCTGTCCTCAAGATGCCTCCTGTCTGTGCCTCCACCTGTTCCAGGCAGACAGCAGTTGTTTAGTAGCACAAAAGACTTATGGAGTCACTCTGCCTCTGCGTCTGAACTCACAATGGAGCTCTCTGATGTCATATAAAAATGGAGTCCCCTAGGGCAAGGCCAACCTGAAAGCAACTGGTCTATGCAATATGGGGTGACAGCACAGGGCAGGGCTTTTCCCAGTCCACCTCCTGATTCCCGAGAGCGAGAGCCGGTGGGTCACAGCAAGAGCAATCAACATTGTTTTTTTTACAACACAGTCTAGAGGCTTTATAGTTTAAGTAAGTAGGATCCAAATGTAAGTGCTGGTAATAAGAACAACATTTAGTGTTTGTGTTTCTGATTTTGTTTTGCTTTGAGAATGGTCTCTGTCACGATGTAGCCCTGGGTGGCCTGGAACTTGAGATGTAGACCAAACTGATCTTGAATTCACAGACCTCTACATGCCTCTATCTCCTGAGTGCTGGGATTAAAGTTGTACACTACCCTGCCCAGCCCAGTGTTCTTTTTTAGATGGGACCAAATTGTACTGGTCAGGTTGTAATGATCCGGTGCACATGAGGCCTTGGTGGGTTTTGTATCTAGGTACCCCACAGTGGGTGAGACATACCATGCGGCCACGGCAGACAGTGGAAAGTGTCCACATGGCAAGTTTATTTTGTGGGGGAGGATAGAGGGAATGGAGGGAAGGGGGAAGGAGGAGACAGACAAAGGTGTGTGCTACCTCTGGAGAGAGGGAGGAGGGCAGGAGGGTTTTTTTTCCTCTTGAGGGGACTTTAACTAATGTAAGATGACTTCAGGATGCTGGGCAGGTCTCCAAGGGGTGGGTCAGAATACTAACACAGGTTATACCAACCAGTCTCTCTTTTTAAAATTGAGCCAGAGTTTCCTGTAATCTAGTCTGGCCTCAAACTCATGAGGTAGCAAAGAATGACCTTGAACATCTCCTCTTCCTCCTGCTGGGATAACAGGAATGCAACATTATGCCTGGAGTCTAAATGAACAGCACATTTGCTTTACATACATGTTGAGCTCCCCCAGCTTGTCTCAATGACAGTGTCCATGTGTGTCAATCCACAGTTCTGGAATTTTCCCAGGCCAGACTTGAGGCAAGTCCTTACCAGACAAAGCCTGAGTACGAGTGAGGTAAGATCTTTTCATTCATGGCAACACTGTTGACATATGTTTTGGTTGGTGTTCTTTTGCTATGAATAGACACCATGACCACAGCAACTCATAAAAGAGAGCATTTCACTGGGGTTTGCTTACAGTTTCAGAGATTTAGTTCATTATCATGGTGGGGAGCACGGCAGACATGGTTCTGGGAAAGATCTGAGAGTTCTGCCTCTGGATCTTCAGGCAGCAGGAAGAGAGAAATTCTAGGCTTGGCATGGGCTTCTGAAACCTCAAAACCTACCCCCATTGACACACATCCCCCAACAAGGCCACACTTCCTAATCCTTTCAAATAGTGCCGCTCCCTGGTGACGAGGCATTCAAATCTATGAGCCCGTATCAGTCATTTCTATTTAGACCACTACCATAGGTTTATGGCCATATCATACTGCAAAAATGCATTGAATGCAACTTCAAAAGTCCCCATACTCTATATAACAGCCTCAACACTGTTTAAAAGTTCAAGTCCAAAGTCTCTTGTGAGAATCAAGGCAATCTCTTAGCTATAGCCCCCTGTAAAATTAAAATAAAAAAGCTGTTCATGTTGTGGGGTATTTACCAGAGAAGACTGCTTGGACATGGGTTTAAGCCAATAGAAAGTCTTTATTGTCTATCTATAACGTGACTACGCTGAGTGTTCGGGATTTTCTCAGGGTGAGCTTTTAAGCACAAAAACCATGTTCTAGGTTGAGATACTTTCATTAACAAGAACAGTTAGCCAGAAGAGGAACTACAGAAGCCAAAAACCAAGGTTAGTACGTTAAGACTTTCCCAGAACTGTGGACTGTGATGTTTCATTTCATTGAGGTGTTTTCGTTTTTGACAGGTGGTGCTGTCTATGTGCTGAGTTTTACAGCCTGAATGGCACTTCCATCATGGAGTCAGTTTTGCTAAGGTCCTGGGGCCTACTCAGGTCTGGGCCCTGTTGCAGATGGCACATTTCTGACATACAATGGCACAGAATGTACATTACCATTCCAAAAGGGAGGAAAGGGAGCCCAGTGAGGAAATACTGGACCAAAGCAAGAATGGAACTCTCAGCTCCTTCTCCAGCACCGTGTCTGCCTGCATGCCGCCATGCTTCCTGCCGTGCTGATAATAATAGACTGAACCTCTGAATGTCAGCAGGGCAAACTCCAAACTCTGCATCTCAGGTCTGATGTCAAGGTGCTCTTCAGATCTCCAACTCCTTTCAGCTCTGTTGACTGCAACACACTTCTCTCTCTTGGGCTGGCTCCACTCCCTGTTAGCAGCTCTTCTTGGCAGGAATCCCACAGCTCTGGTAGCTTCAACATTTTGGGGTCTCCAAGGCAATCCAGGCTTCACCTTCACAGCTTCACATAATGGCCTCTCTCAGCCTCCACACAGGGACACCCCTGGCACATGCCTGGCCTCAGCAGCTTTCCATAGTCGTGGAGGGATATTCCATAACCCCTTTCTTCTATCCTTGATTCTAAAGCCAGAACCACATGGCCGAAGCTGCCAAGTTCTGCTGCTTGCTGGGGCTGGAACGTGGCCCTCTCATTCAATTACATCAATTTCACCTTTTTGTTATTGATGGTTTCTTTTACTGTGTAAGTGTTTCTATAGCTCCTTTTCACAAGTTGGAAGCTTAGCTGGGTGGGGTCTTGCCCAGAGGTCGCCACTCCCTTTATTCCTTTTCTTAATCTCCTTGGGCACTGGACTTAGCTCCATTACCCTTCCTGGTGATCCTTTTCTCCTCAAATTGTACATTTTATATCTCTCTTTTCCAACTTGCTCCTTTACATTGTACATCTACAAAAGAGTGACCACTAGTAACCAGGTCTCTTGTTGCCAGTGACACAGTTAATACTAGGCTGTCTTGAAATCTCCTCTGCCATAATCCACAACTCTTCAATTTAGCCTCAGGCAAATTTTTTTGGACAAAGGCAAAAAGCAGCTACATTTTTTTTTGCCAAAATATCATAAGAATGGTCTCTAGGCCACTTATTAATATTTTTTCCCTCTGAAACTTCTTGATCTGGGTCACCCCAGTTCAAATAGCCCTCAGCACTGTCTTCCAGGCATAGTATGGTCATTAAGCCCTGCTTAATGTGCTCAATTGCTTTCCTAATCCAAAGTCCCAAAGTCTGTATTCTTCCAACAAGCATCACAGCCAGGCTGTCACAGCAATACCCCAGTCCTGGTACCAATTTCTGTCTTAGTCAGTGTTCTGTTGCTGTGCAGAGACACCATGGCCATGGTAGAGACACCGTGGCCATGGCAACTCTTTTTTTTTTCTCAAGACAGGGTTTCTCTGTAGCTTTGGAGCCTGTCCTGGATCTCACTCTGTAGACCAGGCTGGCCTTGAACTCACAGAGATCCGCCTGGCTCTGCCTCCTGAGTGCTGTGATTAAAGGCGTGCGCCACCACCGCCCAGCTAACCATGGCAACTCTTATAAAAGGAAGTATTTAATCAGGACTTGCTCACAGTTTTGGAGGTTTAGTCCATTATCAGCAGGACAAGAAGCATGGCAGCATGCAGGCAGACATGGTGCTGGAGAAGGAGCTGAGGGTTCTACATCCGATTCACAGGCAACAGGAAGAGAGAGATTTTGGATTTAGCATAGGCTTTTGAAACCTCAAACAAAGCCTACGCCCACTGACACATGTCTTCCAACAATACTATACTTCCCAGTCCTTTCAAATAATGTCACTCTCTGTAACTGAGCATTCAAATCTATGAGCCTATGAGGGCCATTCTTACTCAAATCACTACAAAAGACATCAGGTTTAAACATTCTGAGTTTATAACAATCAAAGCATTGTACCCTAGGTATGATTGTAATGCTGTATCTCAGTGTTTGACTTATAATATGGTAGCCATTCAAACTTTTCAATATTCCTGTCTTAGCTACTTTTCTATGAAGAGACACCATGACCAAGGCAACATCCTCTTCTGGCCTCCCTAGGCACTACACGCACATGGTGCATTTGCACACACACAGGCAAACATGTATATACATGAAATAAAAATTAAAAAAATGAAGGCTCATGATGTTATATGTTCATGTGTACTGCTTTATTTTTTAATTACATGTTCATTAGATATCATATCTCTTTATAGGACTTCTTTTGTTTGTTTTGAGACTGGATCTCACACAGTAGTTCAGGCTAGCCTTGAATTAATGGGAATCCTCCTGTCTCCACCCCTCAAAGTCTGGGGTGATAGGGTGTAAGCCATCAAGCTTGGTGTGCTGGCTAGTTTTGTGTCAATTTTACACAAGCTAGAGTCATTTGGAAAGAGGGAAACTCAACTGAGAAAATGCCCCTAACCAAATTGACTTGTGGGCAAGCCTTTGGGGCAATTTCTTGATTAATGGTTGCAAGGCACTAAGCATCAATCTTCCATGGCCTCTGCATCAGTCCCTGCCTCCTGGTTCCTGCCTTGAGTTTCTGCCATGACTTCCCTCAGTGATGGACTGTGACGTGGAAGCTGAAATTAACCTTTTCCTCTCCAAGTTGCTTTTGGTCATGGTGTTTATCACAGTGATAGAAACCTTCATTAATGGCTAGGACATTACACCTCAATGTTTCTGCTTTGCTAAGGGTTAATGTGCTCTGGCAGAGGTGTGCATCTATTCTGTAGGTGGCTTGTGTATATATGGGGAGTCATTGACCATGCCAGCATCAAACACAGGTACATGGCCAGTGGATGGTCAGTAACAACACTTCTGGGCATAACTGGTTACAGGATGTGATAGTTATGGTGCCACACAGGGTTAGGATATGAGTATGTATCAGAGGCTACCTGACGGACAGCTCCATTACATTTTGTCTGAGACTGGATATCAATGCTGACAGGAATGTCCCAATTACAGGTAAGACCACAGGTAAAAGATTAGCTTTTCTACTGGGTACAGGTTTTGAACTTGTGAAGGGGCCCCAAAATAGCTTGACCACACAGCAGCCATGACAGACTTAGGGGCCTAGACACAGCTTCTGTCACAGGCTTACTGGCAGGCAACACCCAGATCCAGGAAAAGCCTTAAGCTGATACCACCCAGGTATCTACCCAAGGGTGAGGAAGTACCTGACATCCCAAACATTCCAACCATTAGATAAGGTGGCCAGATGTCCCTGAGTCTAGCACACACCTATTTTTGTTTTACAGATACCCTCACCCCAACCTCTGCTATGATAAAAACTCTGCCCCACCTGAGCTCAGGGCTCTCTGCTCTCACCGCTGTGTTGGATAGACAGAGGGACCGAGCTCGAGAGCTTGAAATAAGGCTCTTTGCTTTTACATGCGGGATTTGGTCTCCGTGATGGTCTTTTGGGGGTCCCTGTGATCTAGGCATAACAACTTCACCAAGGCTGTTACTGCTTCCACATTCAAGACACTAGTAGAGTCTATACAGCAAATTCTTTTATACTCCTAGTTACGGGGCAGAGGCTGCCGATTTTCTGTTTCCTTTCTTTCTATATGTCTTTTCTTTCTTTCTTTCTTTCTTTCTTTCTTTCTTTCTTTCTTTCTTTCTTTCTTTCTTTCTTTCTATATTTCTTTTCTTTCTTTCTCTCTCTCTCTCTCTCTTTCTTTCTTTCTTTCTTTCTTCCTTTAGCAAGGTCTCTCTGTCTTGGCTCTTCTGGAACTTGCTATGTATATGGGGTGGGTGTGGGTGTTGATTAAACCGCGTGCTGCTTGTGGCTGGCCACCGTGGGCATGCCGGTGGAGAAGAGTGTTGATCGGAAGAATCACAGCCATGGTTACCTTTTTAGAGCTTTATTGGGAGAAGAGGGGGAGGGGGAGAGGGAGAGAGAGGGAGAGAGAGAGAGAGAGAGAGAGAGAGAGAGAGAGAGAGAGAGAACAGACAGAAGGAAAGAGTGGAAAGGAAAGAGAGGGACACACAGAGGGCCCACCCACTTTTTAGGCTGGGACGCTGTTGCAGGCTGATGATGTAATTAAGGACAGAATCCTTACAAGGGGGGCAGATGGATGGAAGGAGCGGAAAGGAAAGAGAGGGACACACAGAGGGCCCACCCGCTTTTTAGGCCGGGACGCTGTTGCAAGCTGATGACGTAATTAAGGACATAATCCTTACATCTCAGACTTTCCCTTATTATAAAAAAAAGCAGGTAGATGGGACTAGGGGCTTCGTCCCTCTCAAAAACTGCTTCCAGTTGACAATTGGACGTCGGTTGGCTCTTGGGGGAGTCTTCCAAGGTAGACAGGCATTGTGGGATGCTGTCTGTCATCTGTTTGCTTTGGAGACATGTAACACTCTTGACTGTGGCTGGGAACTTTCTGTTTGACAAGATGCTGGTGACACAGAAAATAAACTTAGAGAGATAAAAGAATTATTATTTTATGTTGACATTTATCTGAGGTAGATCCGGCCTGTCCCTATGGATTTTGAAACATGTTAAGCTTTATCAGAGACAGATTTTTTTTTTTTGTTTTTTTCGAGACAGGGTTTCTCTGTGTAGCTTTGCGCCTTTTCCTGGAGCTCACTTGGTAGCCCAGGCTGGCCTCGAACTCACAGAGATCAGCCTGTCTCTGCCTCCCGAGTGCTGGGATTAAAGGCGTGCGCCACCAACGCCCTGGCGAGACAGATTATTTTAAAGCACCTGTTTCCTTTATTAGTTTGGCATCCAGGAGCCAGGTGATCAATTATTAAAAGCATCTCACAGTAATAGATGTTTATATTAAAGTCTTTTTATAGTGCCCAGACGCTTTTGGGCCTGGGGGTGTAAATACCTTTAGCTGTTACAGTTTCTTACTTGATGATCTCTGGACTCTGGTTCTGTGGTGGTCCTGTACCTTTAGCTGAACAGTGAGTTAGAACAGGGAACTGGGAAGAGAAAAGCTTGTGGTGCATAAGAATTTATTTTTTTGGAATTAGGGACAAGGCAAAGATCAGGGCCCTGTCTGTATGCACGTGAGAACCACAGGCAGTGGATCTGGAGTGAAGCAATGAGCTCTTATTTTAGGTGGAAATCTTTTTTCATTAAATAACTCTGAAAGTGCAATTAAATCTAGTGAGGTGGTAAGGCTGTCCTCTGCACAGGAGAGGTGGCATCCCAAAACTCCCAGGACTGAGTCAGTGGCTCTGGTGTCCAGAAGGAAAGAAATGGACCACTTCCCTGCTGCGTTCTGGGTTCCCTGCCATGTCTGTAGCAAAGCCTAGGTCTGCTGGAGGTCTTAGCTTGATGTACCCATGCATCTTGGTGCCTGGGGGCAGTCAGCTGACTCTTTGTCTTTCTAGGCGGCACTTTTAACAAGGCTGATGATGGCTTGGCAGAGCCCGTGGCCTTTTCCTCACTTAAAACAGCGACCCAACAGCTTTTGGGATTCAGCGAGTGCCAGTACTTGGCAATTTTGTTTTCGGGCTTTTATTCCTTCCCTGGCACACCTTAAATGCCACAGATGACTCTTTTGCCTGTGGGGTCAGGAGCCTTGCTCTCCAGATGCTTAAGTTTTAGTCAGGGAGGTCTGGGGAACAAGAGACGGAATTTACTCCGTGTCCTGATTTTTTTTCCCTGATGATTGGTGGCTTAAGGACAGCTTTTCAAAGATCTGCCAGTAGGCAGACTATAAACTGATACTTTTGGAAGACTTGTTTGAGGATATAAGCTGATTTTTGGCTTAAGAGCCATCCTGACTACTGTAAACTTATTTGTATGGATCTTAGCCGCTTCCAGACCCGTCTGTGCTTCTCAAGGCAGTTTGAGAATGAGTGGGTGGAGTTAAGGTGAGTTAGGGCAAGTTGTAGAAACCGCCCAAGCCTGCCCATTTGAGCCCGCCCACTGCTGGCGGAAGTCAGATAGAAAAGGTTGCACGTGGAGACGCAGAAGTGGGGGAAGGAGAAGGGTTTAGAAATTTAGTAGAAAGCTTGGGGATAAAGTAACTCTTTTTTGCCCGTTCGCTGGCAGAAGTTCCCGCGACGCTGTTATGTGGCCAGGTTTACCGGTGCCTGCCCCTATCCGCCAATGTATCCGCCCCTTTGTCTCATGGCTGTAGCCGAGAGAAAAATAAAAAATTAAAATAATAAACTGAGATCAGACTACAATCTTGGGCATCCCCAAGAGTGGAGAGAGATCTATGAATCAGCTCAAGTCACAAGTCCTCTTCGTCAAGGGATCGTGAGGGCTGTGACTGTACTGCAGTTGGTCCACTGTTGAACCCTAGACACCATTTACCCCCTCGTCAGGAGCGAAAATGTGCCTGCTGTTGCCAGCACAGCCCTAGGACAACCCCCGGGGTGTCCGTCCCAAAGAATATAGCTCAGACTGAAGTCGTGAGAACAGCAGACTCACTCACTGTGAAGAATCATGGTGTAGCAGTAGTGGAAGCTGTGTAGGGGTCCAGCAGAGGTGAGGGACGCATGTGTGCTCGTGGTCTCATGGTCTCGCTGGATGGGGGAGAAGGCAGCAGGTGGCAGCGGTCACAGCAGGTCCTCAGTGCTCGGTGGTGTATCCGAGACTGAACCGCACCAATGTTGGTTAAACGGCATGCTGCTCGTGGTTGGCCGCCGATGGAGGAGAGTGCTGGAGGAGGAATCACAGCCATGGTTACTTTTTTAGAGCTTTATTTGGAGAGGTGGGGAGAAAAAGAGGGAGAGAGTGTTGTGCCCAGATCGTGACCCCCAGAGAGACCACCAAAGACGAGCATGCCGGAATGCAAAAGCAAGGTTTAATTCTGGATATCCAATACAAGCCTAGGCAGGGACTTCGTCCAATACATCCAACGCAGTGGAGGCTGGAGGAAGTGCCCACCTATCTGCAAGCTCAGTTTTTAAAGGGAAAGGTCACAAGGTTACATCATTCAAGGGTGCTAGTACGGGTACAATTCTGATTGGCTCGCTTCTAGGGGCTTTCTAGAAATCATGGCTTAATCTTACTTCCAAGGGAGTGGTTGCCCACTACCATTTCTCACTGGCTGCCCTCAGGTG
>CABHPH010140130.1:0-29407 GCA_902168325.1 Peromyscus nudipes
TATGATTGTTCTTCTCATTTGAACACCTAGATACTCACATAGAGATTTTTTCTGTTGTTTCTTGATTTTTTTTATGTTTGTTTGTTTATGTATTTTTTGTTCATGGCATCCATGTGGAGACCAGAAGACAACTTGCAGAAATGAATTCTCATGTCTATGATGTGGGTTCCACAGATCAAGCTCAGGTTGTCAGGACTGGGGAATGAGCCTTCTTGTGCACACTCATTCCACTATAAAAAAGAAAAAGATGTATTTATTTATTATGAGTACAGTATTCCTCCTGCATGTATGTATGTACGCCAGCAGAGGGCACCAGATCTCATCACAGATGGTTGTAAGCCAACATGTAGGTGCTGGGAATTGAACTCAGGTCCTCTGAAAGATCAGCCAGTGCTCTTAATCACTGAGCCATCTCTCCAGGCCTCATTCTACTTTTTAAGTCAGAAGAAAACTTTACAACATTCAACTTTTAGGCTATATTATATTATCTTTTCTGTTTAAACATTTTATCACAGCTTGACTGTGATTACCATGATTCATTCTACTTTTAAGATTTTCAACAAATATCTTGAATTTTATTTATTTATTTATTTATTGATTTATTTATTTATGCCGAATGCTGTTTATTGAAGGAGGGAGGAGTTCTTAAATACAGGCCTACAGCACAATGGGAGAACCCTGGAGGGCAGAAGTTCTCTACCCATGTTTTATACACTTGCATCTAGGCTGTTCAAGCCCATTATGCAGAATACACAGACAAGGATCTTCCCTTAAGCATTCAAGAGGGTGGAACCCGGCAGGGAATTAACATAGGGAGGATATCAAGGTCAAGGTCCCCAAATCAAGGCAACAGTTACCCAAAGCAGGGGCCAGGGCCCTACATGTCCCCCTTTTATTAAAAAATGAACTTCAGACTTAGGTTGCATGGGATGTCAGCAGGTCACCTTACCCATCATGGAGATGACTGCCCAGGCCACACAGGCGCTCTGTCTTAGGTTGGTGAATGCACCTCAGGCATTACCTGTCTCTGAATGCTCATTATCATACAGGCTCAATCATGTGTGAGCTTCAGAGTTAACGGCTGCCAAAGATCTCAAAGTCGCACTGGGCTGGCAATCTGTGTGTTTGACACAGAAAAGACCAACAGAAGTCCTAACCCACCCATAGACAGTAGGCTAAAGACAACTGAGCCATTCCCTTCCTTTATGAGCCTTGTTGTAAATTGGAGTCCTTGTAAGATGGTATCCCAAAAGCAAATGGAACTTGAATTTATAAGGTTATAATTTTCAAAGCCAATTGAAATGTATATAACTATTGAATTAAATTTATCATGCCCAATAGAATGAAAGATCAACTAACTGTGGTAGCTACCTTTACTGCCAGGGTCTCCAATGTGCTAGCTGTAGTAAGCAATTATGAAATGGTAATCCCAGATACAGTAGCAGCAGTGGCTGTCACTGCTATAACAGCAACAATGACAGCAGCAATGTCAAATTCTCTTCTGGAACGTGTGGGAATCCACTGGTATTGATACAACTCCAGGAACATTTTTCTTGATCGCAGCATGACTTAAGCTGGAAGCTCTGCAAAAGAACAACTAAGAATCATAAAGAAAAAACAGGCAGCTCATGAGGAGCATAACTAATGGTCTTATAATGGCTACATTCAGGCTCATAAATTTTAAGGTATCTTCAAAGGGGGGATAAATGAATTTCAGGAGGCCAATAAATGTTGCACAGAGCCACTCCTGAAAAGTAGTTACTACACCATCTTGAAGAGGATTGTGAAAATGAAAAGGCTTACCTGGCATGCTACTGTTAACAAATGGAGGTCAGTGACCTTCAGGGTTATCCTTAATCTCCAAGGTGTCTAGGTTTCACCTTCTAAAACATACTTGAAAAAGAAGTTACCGTACATTACCTTATGGAGAATCCAACCACATGGCTATAGTTCATAGTCTTACTGTAATGCTTGCCAACGCTGGTCATATTGGACTCTCAATCCCCATTGGTATCAAAAGGGGAGAGTTTTTCATGAAGGCCCAATAGGTCTCTGCCATGTTGGGCCTTAGCACCAGCCTCAGGGCAAGCACAGTGCTCAGGTATCCAAAGAGGAACCTCATTGTCTTGAGGAAAGACATAAACAGAACCCCAGGCCCACACCAAGAACAGATTGGGTCTCCTCCAAGTGCCATTAGAAAGATCCTTCCAATGCTCCAGAGGGTGATTTGCAACTGGAGCCCTCCAGTGCTTATCTGCAAAGGATACTTCAGCAGAATCCAACAATAAAAAATTTAAAATATATAAAACAAGGAAAAGAATAGAATGTGAAGATGAATGATGAGTCCCTAGCTTCCCCCTTTTTTACTTTGTTAAAATATGTTTTTTAATAGTTCAAATTTTTCTTTTATTTTTTATTTATTTTTATTATTTATTTTTTTAAAATTAATTAGTTTATTTATTCTTCTATTATCAGCTTGATACAGTATAAATTCTTATCTTAATAGGAAATGTTTCAATGAGACTTGCTCAGTAATTGAGTAAAACCAAAACTTATTATAAGCCACAGTCTTCCTAGGGTCCCCCATGCTATATATATAGACTCCATGGTTCTATGGGTTAATAGTCTGATTGTTCTTTACTTTATATCTAGAATCCACTTATGTGTGAGTACATATGATATTTGTTCTTCTGGGCTTGGGTTACCTCACTCAGGATGATATTTTCTAGTTCCATCCATTTGCCTGCAAATTTCATGCTGTCATTGTTTTTCTCTGCTCAGTAGTACTCCATTGTGTATATGAACCACATTTTCTTAATCCATTCTTCAGTTGACAGGCATCTAGGTTGTTTCCAGGTTCTGGCTATTACAAATAGTGCTGCTATGAACATAGTAGAGCTTGAGGTCAGGGATGGTGATGTCTCCAGAGTTTGCTTTATCATACAGGATTCTTTAAGCTATCCTGGGTCTTTTGTTTTTTTCCATATGAAGTTGAGTATTTTTCTTTCCAAGTCTGTGAAGAATTGTGTTGGGATTTTGATGGGGATTGCATTGAATCTGTAGATTGCTTTTGGTAAGATTGCTATTTTTATTATGTTAATCCTACCTATCCATGAGCATGGGAGATCCTTCCATTTTCTGATATCTTCTTCAATTTCTTTCTTTAGAGATTTAAAGTTCTTATCAAAAAGGTAGTTCATTTGTTTGGTTAGTGTTATCCCAAGGTATTTTATATTATTTGTGGTTATTGTAAAAGGGTGGTGGTTCTCTGACTTCTTTATCAGCCCTATTACCATTTGTGTATAGGAGGGCTACTGATTTTTTTGAGTTGATCTTGTATCCTGCCACTTTACTGAAGGAGTTTATCAGCTGTAGGAGTTCCCTGGTAGAATTTCTGGGGTCACTTATGTATACTATCATATCATCTGCAAATAGTGAAAGTTTGACTTCTTCCTTTCCAATTGTATCCCTTTAATCTCCTTTTGTTGTCTTATTGCTCTAGCTAGAACCTCAAGTACTATATTGAATAAATATGAGGAGAGTGGGCAGCGTTGTCTTGTTCCTGATTTTAGTGGTATCACTTTGAGTTTCTCTCCATTTAATTTGATGGTGGCTGTTGACTTGCTGTAAATTGCCTTTATTATGTTTAGGAATGTTCCTTGTATTACTGATCTGTCTAAGACCTTTATCATGAATGGGTTTTGGATTTTTCAAAGGCTTTTTCAACATCTAATGAGATGATCATGTGTTTTTTTTTTCTTTCAGTTTGTTTATATGGTGTATTACATTGACAGATTTTTGTATGTTGAACCATCCTTGCATCCCTGGGATGAAACCTACTTGGTCATGATGGATAATTTTTTTGATGTATTCTTGGATTTGGTTTGCCAATATTTTGTTGAGTATTTTTACATCAATGTTCATGAGGGAGATTGGTCTATAATTCTCTGTGTGGTTTGGGTATCAGGGTAATTGTAGCCTCATAAAAAGGTTTTGGTAGTGTTCTTTCTGTTTCTATTGTGTGGAACAATTTGTATAGTATTGGAATTAGTTCTTCTTTAAAAGTCTGGTAGAATTCTGCCCTGAAACCATCCTGTCCTGGGCTTTTTTTGGTTGGGAGACTTTTAATGACTGTTTCTATTTCTTTAGAGGTTATTGGTCTATTGAAATGGTTTATCCGGTCATGATTTAATTTTCGTATGTGGTATCTATCAAGAAAATTGTCCATTTATTCCAAACCTAAGAATAATAGGGATAGTAGAAGGAGAATAATACCAACTCAAATGCACAGGAAATATAATCAATAAAATCATAGACGAAAACTTTCCTAACCTAAAGAAAGAAATACCTATGAAGATACAAGAAGCTTACAGAACACCAAATAGGCTGGATCCAAAAAAAAGTCCCCTTGCCACATAATAATCAAAACACTAAACATACAGAACAAAGAAAAAATATTAAGAGCCACAAAGGAAAAACACCAAGTAACATATAAAGGCAAACCCATTAGAATAACACCAGACTTCTCAATAGAGACTATGAAAGCTAGAAGGTCCTGGACAAATATTATGCAGACACCAAGAGATCACGGATGCCAACCCAGACTATTATACCCAGCAAAACTCTCAATCAACAAAAGCAGAGTAAACAAAATATTTCACGATAAAACCAGATTTAATCAATACCTGTCCACAAACTCAGCCCTACAGAAAGCACGAGAAGGAAAAATCCAACATAAAGAAACTAAACACACCCATGAAAACTCAGGCAATAGATAATCCTACACCAACAAATACCAAAGAACAACAACACAACACGACCACAAAAAATGACAGGAATCAACAATCACTGGTCATTAGTATCCATCAATATCAATGGTCTCAACTCACCTATGAAAAGACACAGACTAGCAGAATGGATAAGGAAACAGGATCCATCCTTCTGTTGCATACAAGAAACACACTTTAACTTCAAAGACAGACACTACCTCAGAGTAAAGGGATGGGAGAAGGCTTTCCAAGCAAATGGACATAAGAAGCAAGCTGGTGTAGCTATCCTAATATCTAATAAAATAGACTTCAAACTAAAATCAATCAAAAGAGATCATGATGGACATTACATATTTATCACAAGAAAAATCCACCAAGATGAAGTCTCAATTCTGAACATTTATGCCCCAAATACAAAGGCACCAACATTCATAAAATAATTATTACTAAAGCTTTAATCGAACATCAAACCCCACACATTAGTAGTGGAAGATTTCAACATACCACTCTCACCAAAAGACAGATCTACCAGACTGAAACTTAAAAAAGAAATAAAGGACCTAACAGATTTTATGACTCCAATGGACTTAATAGATATCTACAGAACATTCCATTCTTACACAAAAGAATATACCTTCTTCTCAGCACCCCATGGAACCTTCTCAAAAATTGACCACGTGCTTGGTCACAAAGCAAATCTCAACAGATACAAAAACATTGGAATAACCTCCTATATCTTATCAGACCACCATGCCTTAAAGTTAGACTTCAACAACAACAAAAACTATAGAAAGCCTACAATCTCATGGAAACTGAATAATGCCCCCCCCAAACATCAATGGGTCAAGGAAGAAATAAAGAAATTAAAGATTTCCTAGAATTCAATGAAAATGAATGTACAACATACCCAAATTTATGGGATACTATGAAAGCAGTGCTAAGAGGAAAATTCATGGCTCTAAATGCACACATAAAGAAGATGGAGAAATCCCATACCAATGAATTAACATCAAACTGAAAGCTCTAGAACAAAAAGAAACAAACTCACCCAGGAGAAATAGATGCCAGGAAATAATCAAATTGAGGGCTGAAATCAATGAAATAGAAAACAAGAGAACAATACAAAAAAAATCAATGAAACAAAGAGTTGGTTCTTTGAAAAAATCAACAACATAGACAAACCCCCAAGCCAAATTAGCCAAAAGGCAAAGAAAGAGCACCAAAATTAACAAAATCAGAAATGAAAAGGGAGACACAACAACAGACAATGAGGAAATCCAGAGAATCATCAGGTCATACTTCAAAAATCTGTACTCCACAAAAATGGACAATCTGGAATAAATGGACAATTTTCTTGATAGATACCACATACGAAAAGTTTTTCTTTTCTCTTTAGGAGAATTTTTTATTTCCTCTTTAAGGGACTCTATCATCTTCTTAATGTCATTTTTAGGATTGATTTCTTCTGTTTCTTCTGCCTTGGTATGTTCAGGTCTTGCAGGTGTAGAATCACTAGGTTCTGATGTTGTCATATAGGTCTTTATGTTGTTGCCTGTATTTTTTCCACTGGCGTCAACTCATTTCTTCCTCTGCTCAGTGCAGGCTGTGTCTGTGTCTGAAGGTACCTCTCTTGTTCTAATTTTTAGTCTTGGTTCACTAGGAGTTCTTGGTTAAATTGGTGCTGTTGGGCTCTGTTTCTTCGGGAGCAACTTGGTTCAATCAGTGTTAATGGGTTCTGTCTCTGGGAGCAGTTCTTCCCAGTTGGTGTAGGGTGTGCTTATGATTTCAGTGGTTGTTAGTTTTGTAGGGGTTAGATTTTTGTTTCTTTTTTGTTTGGGGGGAAGTTTTTTTGGTGGGGTAGAAGGGAAAGGTATCTGTCTAGTCTCTGGGATTCCGATGGGTAGGGCCTAGGGGCTAGACGCCTGATCTGTCAGTCTGGAGATGGGAGCTTACCTGTTCTCAGTTGGTGAAGTGTATACTTACCACTTGGGTGATCTGGTTCGGTGGCTGGGCGGCACCTTCCTCTGTGTTCTCAGGTCCCATTTTGCTCATTTGTCAACTCCTCAGCTGATCTTGTTTCCTCAGGCTTCAAACTGTGGGATTCTGAATCCTCTCCCTGATGGATTTCAGCTGAGCAGGGTAGTCTCACCAACACCTCCAAGTTGTTGGGTTTCGCAGGATCAGCAGCTGGGCCCTGGGTTGGCCTCAGACAGAGTGTTCCAAGCTCTTGATTAAGAGCTTGTTTTCACTAATTCTTCAGCGGGTCGATTATTTTTTCCTTCTGAAGCAGGTTCTCCTGTAACCCCAGCATCTTTGGAGCTGCTGTATAGTCAGGGCTGGCCTTCAAGTCCTGATCCTCCTTTCTCCACTTCCAAGGCAATATGTGTGTAGAGCCATTAAATGGACTTTACTACTGAAATGTTGCAAATATCTGACTATTAACTGTAAAGAACATTTAGTTGGAGGTACCAACAGGTCAGACATGTTTTGAGTTTGTAGTTCAAATGAGAACCCCCGAGTCAGTTTCTAGTCTCCCTGCATATATAACCTTTTAATATATCTCTGAAGCTTGGGAGATGGCACATCCAAAGTCCTTGTTACCAAGCCTGAGGATCTGAGTTTTATTTCCATGTTTCACAGGGTGGAAGGGGAAAATCTGTTCCCACATGTTTTCTTTTTACCTTCACATGTGGGCCCTGGCAAGCTGTGACTACATACACACACAACAAAACACATGTAATAACATTTTTAAATCTAATTCCTATTTTTTTGATTTGTGACCCAGTGTTGGAGGTTGATGCCAGAATCTCTCAAAGGTTGGATAAGTGCTCTGTCAATGAGCCTCACCTAGGCCTGCTTTGTTAAATTTGCATTGGATTTAGTAGTTAATTTACATCACCTGTAGATAACAGGTAAGCTTCCTAGGATTTGGCCCAGTAAACAGAGATCTTCCCTGACCGGACACAGACTTTTTTTTTTTTGAGACAGGGTTTCTCTGTGTAGTTTTGTGCCTTTCCTGGAACTCACTCTTGTGTCCAGGCTGGCCTCGAACTCAGGGAGATCTGCCTGCCTCTGCCTCCCAAGTGCTGGGATTAAAGGCATGCGCCACCATGCCCAGCTCCTCAAATATTTTTATGAAATGAAAGAACTTGATGTTTGGTGGTTTCAGTTTTGGGGGGAAGAATATCTTCTTCCTCAGGGTAAGGTAAAGAATATGGTTTTATATATTCAAATCTATAAATGTTTATCTACTATTTTGAGGAAGGGTCTTTCTATGTAGCTCTAACCATCCTGGGAAGTGTTATGTAGACAAGGATAGCCTTGAACTCACAGAGATCCTCCTGCCTCTGCCTCCTGAGTCTTAGGATTAAAGGTAGACCTTATGCCAAGGCAATCAAAAGGTTCTGTACATAAATGAGACCTATACCATGAGAGGGAGCCTGTAGGGCCAGACACAGATGCAAGACAATCCAGAGACCTAGAATAGAACCTGGCATGACTGGCAAAAAATAGTCAAGAAAATGATTCTTTTTTTTTAAGAAAATGATTCTTAATGATATTCTGCTATAGTCATAAATCATTGCCTAGCCCAGTTATCATCAGAGAGGCTTTGGGTATCAACTGATGGAAACAGATGAAGACACTCACATCCAAACATTGAGCAGTCCTCAAAGAATCCTGCATAAGAAGGGGAGGAAGGATTGTGTAAGAGCAGAGGGGCTGAGGATATACAAGAAAACCCACAGAATCAACTCAGCTCAGCTCATAGGAGCTCACAGAGACTGAACTTCCAACCAGAGAGCTTGTATGGGACTGACCTAGGCTCTCTGCACATAGGTTGCAGTTGTGTAGCTTGGTCTTCTTGTGGGACTCCTAACAGTGGGAGCAGGGGCTGTCTTTTGTAGCAGGAATCCAGCCAAATGCATAACCAGCCAAATGCTTCTAGTTCCTGGTCTTCAGGCCTTATATATCTTTCCTTTCTGCCATCACTCCTTCAGATTAAAGGCTCACTTCTTGGGATTAAAGGTGTGTGTCACCATGCCTGGCTGTTTCCAATGTGGCCTTGAATTCACAGAGAACTCAGTTGGATTTCTGCCTCTGGAATGCTAAGATTAAAGGTGTGAGTGCCACCATTTTCTAGCCTTTGTATCTAGTGACTATTCTGTCTCTGACCCCTGAGAAGTTTGTTAGGGTGCACAATATTTTGGGGAACACAATACCACCACATTTCCCCTTATTTTGTCTAAAATTTAAAAAAAGCTTATAACTAGTACAAGAAAAATTATAACCAATAAGTATATACAATATACACAGTCAAGATTACAATAATGATGTCTAGTCCATTAACATTTGACAGATTCAGGCTAAAAACACCATTATATATATTAACAATATCCAGTCCAGTAACATTTGATAAACTCAGACAAAAAAATTTTCATTACGTATCCTATATAAAACATATAGGACCTTTTTTAAAGTATTTTTCTTTTCATAATAGATTCAGTAATTTACCTTTTTTTAATTTTTATATCTCCCCCCTTTTTTAGAGTAAATTCAATCATCTACCCATTTATCCTCTTATTTCTTCATCCTTTTTCTCAGAGTAGAGCCAATCATCTACCTCAAATCTATATTCTCTTTTTCCTTTTTCTTTTTCTTAAACAAAATCTCTGAATCTAACCTCCTTGTTTAGCTTTTTTCCTAAGCATTAACAATTAACAACTTGTAAACAACCATCATAAACAATGACAATATCCATAACTCAAATGACCAAAAACCTTCCATCCCACCTCTTGGGAATGTGGGCTTTTTCTTAAAATTACTTCCTGCTTTCTAGGGATGAAGACATCTTTAAGGGATCCTGAAAAGAAAATTTTTGGGTTAATTGTCAAGTCCTGTATCATTTGTCTAGTCGCTGCATAATGAGAAAATGCAGGGCTTGTTTCAAGTCCTTGTTCGAGTAGTCTGTCAGGCTGGATCATCTCAGCTAGCCATCTCAAATTGTCCTGAGTAGTTTGTAGTCCAAAGTCAATCTTTGGTGGTGTCAATCAGGTTAATGGCTTTATCATAGTCCATATGGAATCATCCTTGTGGGATCCTGTCATCGTTTTGAAGATTTCAAAGTCACTGTTAGGCATGGTCATGGTTCCCTGCAGATTTATTTTTATTTTTATTTTTTATTTTTTTGTGCCTCCTATGTGGTTTGGAGCAATCAAAGTCTGACAAAGTCTGTCTCTCGGAACCATGAATGTTCTTCCCTAGGAGAGAAAATCTTTACAGCAATTTCTCCCCACCATTTGTCTTGCCAAACTTTCCCAAACTGACTTGGGCAGATGTTTTCTTGTAACAGGATGGTCCAGGCAATTCTTCTCTGAACAAGCAGCAGTAAACCTTTACTCCCAGGTAGCAGCATCACCAACATGATGAGAAGGAGCTGGCAACTCGGAGCAGTAGCCTCTGCCTCCATGGAACCCAGCACAAATGTTTGTGGCTAGGCCCTGGCTGAAGCTTCTCCTTAGGAAGCCTCCTAGGCTGGCCTCAAACTCAGGATCCTCCTGCCTCTGCCTCCTTCAGAAATTCCAACCAGTGTGCTTCACCACACCTGGCTGAGGAGAGCTCGGATCTGAGCTGGGGCCCACAAGACCACAGGCAAGTAGCTTTTTCCTGAATTCATACCATAAACATTAGGCCCCACATATAGCAGGAATCCAGCCAAATGCTTAACCAGACAAATGTTTCTGGTTCCTGGTCTTCAGGCCTTACATATCTTTCCTTTCTGCCATCACTCCCTGGGATTAAAAACTCACTTCTTGGGATTAAAGGCATGTGTCACCATGCCTGGCTGTTTCCAATGTGGCCTTGAACTCACAGAGATTGCAGATGGATTTCTACCTCTGGAATGCTAGAATTAAAGGTGAGAGTGCCACCATTGTCTAGCCTTTGTATCTAGTGGCTGTTCTGCATCTGACCCCAGATAAGTTTATTAGGGTGTACAATATTTTGGGGAACACAATACCACCAAAGTCTCTGTTATCTGCTTTTGGGATCTCATTTCCCCCTGGGCTGCCTCCTGCAGTCTTAATAGGAGAAGAGGTGCCTTGTCCTACTGCAACTTGATGTGCCATGACTGGCTGATAGACATGAGAGGCCTGTCCTTTTCAGAAGAGAAAAAAGGAAGAGTGGATAGAGGGGGAAGAAGGGAGGTTGGGCGGAGTGATTGGGAGGAGAGAGAGAGAAAGGGAGTGGGAACTGTGATCGGGCTTGAATACATTAATTCATTAAAAATTTTAAATAATAATAAAAAGCAAAAAGTTGTTTTGTACTGTCTTTATTTTACTAAAAAGATAGTAATTAATTTTTGTTTGCACCAAGATGGAAAGGCATCTGAAGAAAAGAGATTTTGACAACATCTCTAATGGCATCCACATGTGGCTCCTCATCCTTCACATGATATAATGGAATTGAAATGGTTAAAAAAATCTTCTTGGTCTTCTGTGTCACTGAGGTTTAGGGTGCTGGTGTATGAGCCAGGATGAGGCCTGAAGGTCCATCTCCACCCACAGCAGACATTTGGCCTCCTCTGTCTCTTGCCATACCTTCCTCACAAAATTGAATCATTTCCTGTTTTCTCTTTTTCTTTCTATTCTCTCCTCAGGACTGGAGATTGAAACCGGGTCACATTCATAGGAAAAACAGAAAGAGGTTTCCCATTCAGATAAATCTGTAGTCTCTACCCCCTCTTTTCTCAAATGAAAAGTTCTGGCCACATATTCCTGGGTGACAATCAAAGTCATTCTGTAGCCCAGGCTGTCCTTGAACTTTCAAGACTCCCGCTGCATAGAGAAGCAGCTGGGAACACAGGTCTGTGTCCACAGGTCTGTTCCCTATGTAGTCTTTAATAACATTAAATGTATGATTATTTTTTTCATTTGAAAACTTAGAGATCAATGAAAAGATTTTTGTCTGTTGTTAGATAATTTTTTCCTTTTGAGGCAGGGTTATCTGTACCCAGGCAGGCTTTGGAGCCACTGTGTAGTCAAGGCTGGCCCCTCATGTCCTGATCCTCCTTTCTCCACCTCCAAGACTATACAGGCCTGCTGTACCAATGTGGTGTGCAGAGGCAATAAATGGGCTAAATTTTAGTAAACTTTAAATGATCTGACAATTGTAAAGGCCTCCAAATGGGGCATCATGGGGAACATTTAGTTGGTCATGTCTACAGGCCATTCAGGTTTTAAGTTTGTTGTTCCCATGAGATCCTATGAGAAGAATAAAAATCAGTCAACAAAAATGTAAAAGCAAAGAAGTCTAGGTGTGGTGGTTCATACCTGTATTCTCAGCATGAAAGAGGCTTATCAACAAGACCTCTGCACATCCCAGGCCAGTGCAGACTTCAGACAGACCATCTGACTCAGCAAAGCAACATACAAAGGGTTGGAGTGGAGCTCAGTCAGCAGAGTCCAATCCGGTAAGATGAATTCATAAATGGTCTTATTAATTAAAAAAAAAAAACCCAGAGCCAGATACTGGGATGAATTCTGAAAGATCAGAGACACAGAACAAGCCTCAGCCAACTTCACCTGGACAGCTCCAAATCAGATCCTGTTTCCATGAATCCTCAGACTGGAAGCCTCTGAGTCCTCCCCCAAAAATGTCTCCACTGAACTGCTGCTAAAAAGCCTACAAGTTTAAGAGCTTCTAGTTCTTGGTCTTCACACCTCATATTCCTTTCTGATTCCTGACATCACTTCCTGGGATTAAAGGCTTGCGTCTTTCCCAAGCAAGGCATGAGGTCTCAAGTGCTGGGATTAAAAGTGTGTGCAACCACTATCTGGCCTCCATGTCTAATCTAATGACTGCTCTGTTCTCTGACCCCAGATAAGTTTTATTAGGGTGCACAATATATTGGGGGACACAATATGTCACCACAGAATCCATCTTCTGTTCCATGTCTACTGTGCAGTGGTCCATGCTGGTAATCTGTAATCCCAGCTTCTGTAAGTTTTTATGAGCTACACAGCAAGTTCAAGATCTCCTATCTCTCTGGCTTATAGCAAGAGCATCTACACAACCAGTATCTCCCCAGATGTCACAGAAGCAGGATAAAATGTCTACCTAGAGAACAAGGTTCTCAAAAGGAAGAACAAATATCTAGTTAGGACAGAATGTCTCTTACTTAGTAGCAACGAAAGAGCTTGGTAAAGGCACACTCAAGGGAACTGGGCCTCTAATCTCAGCATGTTCAAATCAGGTTGTGATGGCTACTCCTGGTTGTCAACTTGACTATATCTGGAATGAACTATAATCCAGATATGGAGGGAACACTTGTGATCCAGATCTTGAGGCAGGAAGGCAATAGGTCTCTGATTCAATCTTGAGCCTGGATGACACATGACTTTAATCAAGACCTTGAGGCTGGAAGGCACACCTTTAATCTGGGCCACACCTTCTGCTGGAGTACTATATAAGGGCAATGGAAGAAGGAAGGGTAATCTTTGCCTGCTTGCCCTCACCTCCACCAGGCCGTCCATTCCTTCTTCCAGGTTCCAGCAGATCAACCAAGACACCAAGCCTTCTGAGACTGAGCACCTTGTGGATTCTTGTATTTTCCATTCATAATTAGCCATTGTTGGACGGTAAGTCATTCCATTAAATTCATATATTTATATGCATTTATTAAGTAAGTTCTGTGACTCTAGAGAACCCTGACTAGTACAGAGAGGGATGAAAACTTAACAGTCATTCTCATTCATACAGTGAGTTTGAGATCAGCCTGAGCTCCAGAAACCCACTATCTACTCTCCCTGGGGACCTAATTCTGAGAATCGGAGATCTCAAGCTTGGGAGATGGTGTTTTCAAAGTTCTTGTTAACTAGCCCTGTGAGCTGAGTTTTATTTCCATGGTTCACATGGTAGAAGGAGAAAACCACTTTCAATATGTTATCTCCTAACCTGGAGATGTGGGCTCTGGCAGGCTGGAGACCAAATACACACAGAAAAGACAAGCAGTACATTTTTCAAACTAGTTCCTTTATATATACTTCCATTTTCAAAGTTTTGACAAGTGCTCTGTCAAAGAGCTTCACCTGGCCCTGCTTGGTTAAATTTGCATTGGATTTAGTACCTCATTTAAATCACCTGAAGATGTCATGAAAGCTTCCTGGAACTTGGCCAGTAAACTAAACTCTTCCCTGACACAGGCTTCCTGAACAACTAAGAGGTTGTTGTTCTCCTATTTGGAGAAGATATTTAAGCCCAGGTTCTTGGAGTAAAAGTGCAACAGACAGTGGGTCCAGACATAGTGTGCAATCTAGTTGTCTCCCAGTGAGTTGGTGGCCTGAATGTAGTGTGTATATGGTGGGTTTCTGGTGGGGTATCTTGGTGGGAGAGAGAGTGTGATAGGGGAGGAAGAGCCTTTGAGAGCATTCTGGAGTTGGTATGTGTGTCTGGAGGGTGAGGTCTACCATATGCCCTGTACATGGGAAGAGGGTCAGGTAGAGTGAAAGGTTGAAGCCCTGAAGTGATTCCTGCTCCACAGGACATTGGAAAAATGCTCCAAAGTCTTAATGGTAAGATATGAGATCTGTGGAGCTTGTGTGATCCATTTGCCTCCTTCCAGGTTCTCCAGTACATGAACTTACTTCTAGTAGGATCACATCCCAGTATACTTCCACATCCACCAGTGCATAGGTGTCTCCCAAAAGATTCAGTCAATTCAAGAAACTTAAGGCCCCATATTCCCCAAGATCCCCCTGTCATATCCAGATTTCTAACTACATTCATATGCACCTTTGGAAACAGGTTTCCAGATGCATCAAGATTCTGCAAGGGAGTTAAGTCTGCAAATGTCTCAAAGTCCCCTATTTCCTCCAGGATCACTAATGCAATCAAGTCTCCAATGGCACTCAGATCCTGAAAGGAGCATAGGCCCCCAAGAGTCTCCAGGACCATCAACAAAACCAAATCCCCCAAGGTATCCAGGTCCCCTAACACTGGGAACCGGATCAGAGTACCCTAGTCACCAGATGCCATCAAGTTCCTCACTGACTTCTGGTTGTGAGGGTTCTGTAGACCCTATGGTGGGTTCAGAGAAATACGGTGAACAGCAAGTTCGCCCTAAAGGTCTGAGGAAGCAACGTAAGGAACGCACCGTGTATACCAGGGAACAGAGGCTCCTCCTTCTAGAACATTTTGATCAGGAGAAGCACCCAGACTTGGAGCAACGTGTGAAGCTGGCACTACTGATTGGTGTGACCGAATATGAGATCAAGGTCTGTCTTTCTCTTGTTATGTCTCTCACACAGCCAGAATAGCCATGGAACCTGTAAATTTATCAGAATACACACTCTCCATGATTCCTCAATGCTTGGGGAAGCTTGGACAGTTGGAAAGTTATACCTATGTGCATCCAGAACTGGATCTGGTGTTTCTTCAATCTGAGTACCACTATAGAGCCATATTATCGTCTTGGCAGGGTATCAGTGACCCAGACATCAGGGACCATTGTAAAACCCCAGACATTCAAGCTGCAGATTCCCTTCCTTTTGTGTCAAATCATAAACTATCCAATGTTCCTACCTTTTTTTTTTTAAGAGTGGCAGACATTTGTTTTTATGGGGGTATTTGCTAGAGACAAGATTTCCAGTCAGCATGTTCACCTGAGCACACAGGTCTTCCTCTGACAATTTTTTTTTGGTCCTTCCAGATATGGTTCAAGAACCAACGTGCAAGATGCAAACGTAAGAATCCCAAGAATGTTGAAGAAGAACTCCCAGAGTCAACTGGAAGGTCTGAATATGTTTCTGAGCCAACCCACTCCCATGGTCAGTTATCAGTCCTGGTCTCTGACAATGTGGAGTCCATGTCTCCTGGCACATCTACTGTGGGCTCCATTCCCAAACTCCAACCCAGCATGGAAGCTTCTCTCCATAATGATCAGGCTGTAGAAGTTGCCAGGTGTAGTTCCCAAGAGGACCTGCTTGATGATGGTCAAGCCCCTGCTGCACCTCCCAACGCTGGTAAACCCAGGTTTTAAACCTAGTTGGAGTCCAGACTGACCCAGCAGTCAGTCACTGATGGTCCAGCCTCAGTAGAAGCTTCAGTTTCCACCACAGCTGCAGCCAGAAGCCCAGATGATGTTCAGTTCTTACATCCATCTTCTGAGCAGCTCTGGATATTGATATGTGAGGATCTGTACATGTGGGAGGACTTGGAGACTTGAAGTTACATTCCGGACTCGACATAATACCTCTCACAATGGAGCAGTCCATGCCCATAAATTTTCATAGCAAGGTAGAAGTGTGATGGTTCATGACCTTAATCTCAGCATTTGGGAGACTGATGCAGGCTATTCTGTATTACTTTCAGGCCAGTGTGGTCCACATACTGAGATTGTTTCAAACATGTTTTAAAATATTAAGTATTAAAGTCTTTGATGTTAGTTAAATAAAAGTATAAAATATTTTATGCAAGCATTTTTTTAAATCATTCGTTCTTGCAAGAACTACTGTTGTATGACTTATTCCCCCAAATATTCGTGTGAAGGCCTGCATGCATGTATGAACTGAATCAGGTTTGTAAGGCCAGAAGAGAGCTCAGGATTTCTAGGAATAAAACTACAGACATTTGAGAACTACAGGTGGGTGCTTGGAACAGGACCCAGGTCCTATGCAAGAGCAACAAGTGCTCTTAACCAGTGAGCTCTCTCTCTCTCTCTAGTCCCATAGAGTAATAATGGTTTTAAATCATGTTTGGGAATCCCTGTCACAGCTACCAACTCTACAGAGTCAATGGGAATAAAATGTTCCCTTTGTTTAGTATATATTTGAGGTGACTGTGGATTCAAGCATATGGGAGGTCACTCTAGGGGGTAATTCTAGTTCCAGGGACAATGCATATACCTGGTGTATTACAGAATATTATTTTAAGGTGTGTTGCTTTTGTTTATGTTGCATTTGTTTAACTCTGAAGCTTTGTTACTTTGCCTGTTCAAAACACCTGATGGCCTAATAAGAAGCTGAACAACCATTCGTGAGGCAGGAAAAAGGATAGCTGGAGCTGGCAGGCAGAGAGGATAAATAGAATGGAAAATCTGACAGGGCATCTAGCAGCCAGAGAAGGAAAAGGAGGCCAGCCACACAGCCACACAGGGAGCCACAGAGTAAGAGTAAGATTTACAGTAGTAAGAAATGGGAAAAGCCCAGAGGCAAAAGTTAGACAGAATAATTTAAGGAAAGCTGGCAAGAAACCAGTGAAACTAAGACCAGGCATTGATAATTAAGAATAAGCCTCCATGTGTTATTTATTTGGGAGCTGGGTGGCAGGACCCCTAAAAGATCAATAAAAAGACAATAATACTGCTGTATGTATATGTCAGCACAACTTTCAATCACATAATATAAAGCCATATATCTACTCAGTGTATGCTATGACACACCCCCATAGAAGTATATCCCAGCCTTCTTTAAAATATGTTTGTGTGTCTGCCAGCACTCACAGCTCACTATAGGGGTGTAGATGTCAGAGGAAAACTCATAGGAGTTGGGATTTTTCCTCCCACCCTCTTACTCCCACAGGTCACCAGACTTTGTGACAAACTCCTTTATTAGAAGAGCCCCCTGTGGCCACTCTCCCCTTCTATTTTCAGTTTTGGTACAGGGTCCCACTCACTTGCCCAGACAGCTCTGAAATGCAGCCTGGCTACCTCAGTCCTGACTGGCTGGCATTCCAGACCTGAAACCCCAGCCCTGTTCTGTCAGCTTTTGAGGAATATCCACATTGTCTCTGTAGTTGCTACAACAGTTTGCACTCCCACCAGCAAGAAATCAGTGTTCCTCTTTGCCCGCATCTTCTGCAGCATAAGATGTCCTTGGTTTTTTTTTTTTTAATGTTGACCATTCTTATTAGCTAAGAAAATCTCAGAGTAGTTTTAATGTTCATTGACCTTATTGCTAAATATGATATATACATAATTTTGAGATAGCGTTTCTGTGTGTAGCATTGGCTGTCTTCAAAACCAGGTAGACCCAAAGGGATCTGATCTCAGAGATCTGAGTGCTTCTGTCTGATAAGTGCCTGATTTAAAGTTTGTTCGTTTGCTTTGTTCCTTTTTTTTTTTTTTGAGACAAGGTCTCTCTACAAATAGACCTAGCTGTCCTGCAGATCTTTGTATAGAACGGGATGAGTTAACCTTCACAAAGATCCTCCTGTCTCTGCCTCCTGAGTGGTGGGATGAAAGGAGTACTCTACCATACCCAGCCTGTTTAACAGTGTCCAAAATAGTTGCTCTGGCATCTGTATTCTATGTTTTGAGACTTTCTCTTCAGTTCTATACTCCATTCTTTACATTTTAAAAAGAAAATCTGATTGTTTTCTTCATTTTATTCATTCGAAACAGGTGTCTTTTTGTATCCGCAGCTTTCCTGGAACTCTATTTAGGTAGACCAGGCTGGCCCAGAACTCAGGGATCCACCTGCATCTGCGTCCCTAGTGCTAAGATTAAAGGTGTATGTGACACCATGTCCTTTAAAGATGCTTGCTCTTGCAGTTCATTTAAAAATATTTTGTTGTATATTCTAAATGTTACCCCACTGTCAGATCTTGCTCTGCTACAAAATTTTTCTGGTAGAGATGCAACAAACAAATGTTTCCTCACCCCAGACAGAGAACCAGGGAGAGAAAAAAGCACAGATACCACCAACGTCCAATTTTATGAACCATGACTTTTATTGAGGTTCCTTTTTTTTTGTAGTTGTTGTTTGTTTTTTGTTTTGATTTTTCAAGACAGGGTTTCTCTCTAGCTTTCGAGCCTTTCCACAGAGATCTGACTGTCTCTGCCTCCTGAGTGCTGGGTTTAAAGGGGTGCACCAATACTGCCCGGCTAGCTAGTGCTCTTAACAGCCCAAATGATTCCCCCAGCTGAGACATAGTTTCATTGTGGGTCCCTGAATGTCCTGGAACTCACTCTGTAGACTAGACAGGCCTTGAACTCAGATCTGCCTACCTCTGCCAATGCAGTGCTGGGATAAAAGGCATGCACCACCACTACCCAGGCCTTACACTTTGTTAAAACTGGGTAAATGCCGAGTGTTGATGACACATGCCTTTAATCCCTCGGGAGGCAGAGCCAGGCAGATCTCTGTGAGTTTGAGGCTAGCCTTGGCTACCAAGTGAGTTCCAGGAAAGACACAAAGCTACACAGAGAAACCTGTCTCAAAAAAACCAAACAAAACCAAACAAAACAAAAAACAACTGGGTAAACAATGACAGTCTATTGTAGGCCCCATGTTCAGGCCATAAATAGTTGGCTTAAATGGGCATTATATTATTTTGTGTATGTGTGTATGTGTGACATTTATTTAAGTACTTGCCAATTTATCTATATTTGTGAAAGAGAAAAAAACTGAAGTTGCATGGCCACAATGTGGAAAAGAGCTGGGGGAGTTGAAAGAATATATACACATAAATGCACATTTGAGTATTAGGGACATTTTATTTTCTGGGTAGCTCCAGCTGTTCTGGAAACTGTTACATAGACAAGGGTAAGCAGGAAGTCAAAAAGCTCCTACTCTTCCTCCATTTTCAGCCTTAGGACTGAAAGTAGACCCAATGCCAAGGTGATTAAAATATATTGTATATAATATTTTTTCAAGAGCCAGTAATTTCTTTGCTGTGTATCCCAGAAGGGCTGACCAGTTAAAGCATTTGTAGAAGAAAAATTTATGCCACTCCTCCTCCATTTTCAGCCACCTGTGGCTCCACCAGCCTCATATGAGATCACATGTAATTGAAAAAGTTCAATGTAATCATCTTGGACTGATGTGTCTCTGAGGCTTAGGGTGCATTCCCGAGAGAAAGGTTGAGACCTGAGATTCATCTCCACACATACAAGACATTTGCCTTCATTTACGTCTAGCCGATATCTCATATTAATTTATTCCTTGGCTGTCTTCTCTCCTCTTTTTTTTGCCTCCTCAAGACTGGAGATTGAATCAGAGACCTGCTCATAATAAAAATGGAAAGAGGTGTCCTACTCATAGAAACTTCTCATCTCCATTCCCTTTTTTTTTTTCAAATGAAAAGTCCTGTTCACATACCCTTGGTGGAGCTCAAAGTTACTCTGTAGCCCAGGCTGTCCTTGAACTGGCAGATCTCCTGAGGCAGCTTCCCAAGTAGCTGGGATTGCAGGTCTCTGCTCCTGGGTCTGGCTCTTATGCAACCTTTGATAACATTAAGAGTATACGATTGTTCTTCTCATTTGAACACCTAGATACTCACATAGAGATTTTTTTCTGTTGTTTCTTGATTTTTTTATGTTTGTTTGTTTATGTATTTTTTGTTCATGGCATCCATGTGGAGACCAGAGGACAACTTGCAGAAATGAATTCTCATGTCTACAATGTGGGTTCCACAGATCAAGCTCAGGTTGTCAGGACTGGGGAATGAGCCTTCTTGTGCACACTCATTCCACTATAAAAAAGAAAAAGATGTATTTACTTATTATGGGTACAGTGTTCCCCCTGCATGTATGCATGCTCGCCAGCAGAGGGCACCAGATCTCATCAAAGATGGTTGTGAGCCACCATGTGGGGGCTGGGAATTGAACTCAGGTTCTCTGAAAGAGCAGCCAGTGCTCTTAATCTCTGAGCCATCTCTCCAGGCCTCATTCTACTTTTTAAGTCAGAAGAAAACTTTATAACATTCAATTATTAGGATACATCATATTATCTTTTCTGTTTAAACATTTTATCACAGTGTGACTGTGATTACCGTGAATAAATTCTGTTACAATTGTCAACAAATATCTTGAATTTTATTTATTTATTTATTTATTTATTTATTTATTTAATGCCGAATGCTGTTTATTGAAGGAGGGAAGAGGTCTTAAATACAGGCTTACAGCACAATGGGAGAACCCAGGAGGGCAGAAGTTCTCTACTGATGTTTTACAATCCTGCATCTAAGCTGTTAAAGCCCATTATGCAGGATAAACAGACAAGGATCTTCCCTTTGGCACTCAGGAGGGTGGACCCCAGCAGGGAATTAGCATAGGGAGGATATCAAGGTCAAGGTCAGCAAGCAAGGCAACAAAGGTCCTACAGGTCCCCCATTTACTAAAAAATGAGCTTCTGACTTAGGTTGTGTGGGTCCTCAGCACGTCACCTTACCCATCATAGAGACGCCTTCCCAGGCCACACAGGCAGGCACTCTGTCTTAGATTGGTAAGTGCCCCCCAGGCTTTGCCTGTATCTGAATATTCATTATCAAACAGGCTCAATCATGTGTGAGCTGCAGAGTTAATGGCTGCCAAAGATCTCAAAGTGGCACCAGGCTTGCAATCTGTGTTTTCTACATAGAAAAGACCAACAGAAATCCTAACCCACCCATAGACAGTAGGCTAAAGACAACTGAGCCATTCCCATCCTTAACGAGCATTACTGTAAATTGAAGTCCTTGTAAGATGGTATCCCAAAAGCATATGGAACTTGAGTTTATAAATTTATAATTTTCAAAGCTAATCGAAAAGTATATGACTTGAATTAAATTTATCATGCCCAATAGAATGAAAGATTAACTAACTGTGGTAGCTACTATTGCTGCCAGGGTCTCCACTCTGCTAGCTGTAGTAAGTAATTATGAAATGGTAATCCCAGAAACAGCAGCAGCAGTGGCTGTCACTTCTACAACAGCAACAATGGCAGCACCAGTGTCAAATTCTCTTCTGGAGCATGTGGGCATCCACTGGTATGGATACAACTCCAGGAACACGAACCTCCAAGACCCATTTTTCTTGATCCCACCACAACCTAAGCTGGCAGCTCTACAAAAGAACAACTAAGAACTATAAAGAAAAAACAGGCAGCTCATAAGGAGCATAAATAATGGTCTTATAATGGCTACATTCAGGCTCATAAATTTCAAGGTATCTTCAAAGGGGGGGGTAAATTAATTTCAGGAGGCCAATAAATGTTGCACAGAGCCACTCCTGAAAAGTAGTTACTACTGCAGCTTGAAGAGGATTGTGAAAATGAAAAGGCTTAGCTGGCATGCTATTGTTAACAAATGGAGGTCAGTGACCTTCAGGGTTATCCTTAATCTCCAAGGTGTCTAGGTTTCACCTTCTCGAGAATCCAACTGCATGGCTATAGTTCCTAGGCTTATGTCAATGCTTGCCAAAGCTGGCTATATTGGGATCTCAATCCCCATTTTTATCAGAAGTGGAGATTTTTTCATAAAGGCCCAACAGGTCTCTGCCATGTTGGCCTCAGCAGCAGCCACTGGATTCACACAGTGTTCAGGAATCCAAAGAGGAACCTCATTGTCCTGAGGAAAGACATAAACAGAACGCTGGGCCCACACCAAGACCAGATGGGTTCTCCTCCAAGTGCCAGTAGAAAGATCCTTCCATTGCTCCAGAGGGTGATTTGCAACAGGAGCCCTCCAGTGCTTATCTGCAGCGGATACTCCAGAAGAATCCAACAATAAAAAATTTAAAATATGTAAAACAAGGGAAAGAATAGAATGTGAAGATGAATGATGAGTCCCTAGTTCCCCCTTTTTTTACTGTATTGAAATATGTTTGTGTGGTGTTTTTTTAATAGTTCAAATTTTTCTTTTATTTTTTATTTTTATTTTTTATATTAATAATTAATTATTCTATTATCAGCTTGATACAGTACAAATTCTTATCTTAATAGTGAAATGTTTCATTGAGGCTTGCTCAGTAATTGAGTAAAACCCAAACTTATATAAGCCACAGCGTCCTAGGGTCCCTCATAATATATATATATTGCCTCTATGGTTCTGTGGGTTGTAGTCTGATGGTTCTTACTTTATATCTAGAATCCACTTATGAGTGAGCACATACCATGTTTGTCCTTCTGGGATTGGGTTACCTCACTCAGGATGATATTTTCTAGTTCCATCCATTTGCCTGCAAATTTCATGCTGTCATTGTTTTTCTCTGCTCAGTAGTACTCCATTGTGTATATGTACCAGATTTCCTTCATCCATTCTTCAGTTGATAGGCATCTAGGTTGTTTCCAGGTTCTGGCTATTACAAATAGTGCTGCTATGAACATAGTTGAGCATGTATCTTTGTGGTATGGATCAGCATTCCTTGGGTATATGCCCAAGAGTGGTATGGCTGGGTCTTGAGGTAGATAGATTCCTAATTTTCTGAGAAATGGCCATACTGATTTCCACAGTGGTTGTACAATTTTGTATTCCCACCAACAGTGGAGGAGTGTTTTCTTTGTTCCATATCCTCTCCAACATTGACTGTCATCAGTGTTTCTGATCATAGCGATTCTGACAGGTGTAGGGTGGCATCTCAGAGTCATTTTGATTTGCATTTCTCTGATGATTAAGGATGTTGAGCATTTCTTAGTAAAGGCCCACTCAAGGGAACTGGGCCTCTAATCTCAGCATGTTTAAATCAGCTTGTGATGGCCACTCCTGGTTGTCAACTTATCTATATTTGGAAGGGACTATAATCCATATATGGAGGACACACTTGTGATCCTGATCTTGAGTCAGGAAGGCAATAGGTCTTTGATTCAATCTTGAGCCTGGATGACACATGCCCTTAATCCAGACCTTGAGGCTGGTAGGCACACCTGTAATCTGGGCCACACCTTCTGTTGGAGTACTATATAAGGGCAATGGAAGAAGGAAGGGCAATCTTTGCCTGCTTGCCCTCACCTCCACAAGGCCATCCGTTCCATCTTCCAGGTCCCAGCTGATCAGCCAAGATGCTAAGCCTTCTGGGATTGAGCAGCTGGTGGATTCTTGCATTTCCCATTCATAATTAGTCATTGTTGGACGGTAAGTCATTCCATTAAATTCATATATTTATATGCATTTATTAAGTAAGTTCTGTGACTCTAGAGAACTCTAATACATAGGGGGATGAGAACTTCACAGTCATTCTCATTCATATAGTGAGTTTGAGATCAGCCTGAGCTCCAGAAACCCAGTATCTACTCTCCTTGGGGACCTAATTCTGAGAATCAGAGATCTCAAGCTTGGGAGATGGTGTGGTCAAAGTTCTTGTTAACTAGCCCTGTGACCTGAGTTTTATTTCCATGGTTAACATGGTGGAAGGAGAAAACCACTTTCAATATGTTATCTACTTACCCATAGATGTGGGCTATGGCAGGCTGGAGACCAAATACGCACAAAAAAGACATGCAATACATTTTTTCAATCTAGTTCCTATATATATTCTTCCATTTTCAAAGTATCGTGGATTGTTTCTAGCATCTCATAAAAACCTAGACAAGTGCTCTGTCAAAGAGCTTCACCTAGCCCTGCTTGGTTAAATATGCATTGGATTTAGTAGCTAATTTAAATCACCTGAAGATGTCATGAACGCTTCCTGGGACTTGGCCAGTAAACTAAGCTCTTCCCTGACACAAGCTTCCTGAACAACTAAGAGGTTGTTGTTCTCCTATTTGGAGAAAATATTTAAGGCCAGGTTCTTCAAGTAACAGTGCATCCAGACAAAGTGTGCAATCTAGTTGTCTCCCAGTGAGTTGGTGGCCTGAATGTAGTGTGTATAAGGTGGGTTTGTGGAGGGGGTATCTTGGTGGGAGAGAGAGTGTGATAGGGGAGGAAGAGCCTTTGTTAGCATTCTGGAGTTGGTATGTGTATCTGGAGGGTGAGGTCTACCATATGCCCTGTACATGGGAAGAGGGTCAGGTAGAGAGAAAGGTTGAAGCCTTGAAGTGATTCCTGCTCCACAGGATATTGGAAAAATGCTCCAAAATCTTAATGGTAAGATATGAGATCTGTGGAGCTTGTGTGATCCATTTGCCTCCTTCCAGGTTCTCCAGTACATGAACTTACTTCTAGTAGGATCACATCCCAGTATACTTCCACATCCACCAGTGCATAGGTGTCTCCCAAAAGATTCAGCCAGTTCAAGAACCTTAAGGCCCCATATTCCCCAAGTTCCCCCTGTCACATCCAGATTTCTAACTACATTCATATGCACCTTTGGAAACAGGTTTCCAGATGCATTAAGATTCTGCAAGGAAGTTAAGTCTGCAAATGGCTCAAAGTCCCCTATTTAATCCTGGAACACTAATGCAATCAAGTCAACAATGGCACTCAGATCCTGAAAGGAGCCTAGGCCCCCAAGAGTCTCCAGGACCATCAAGGAAACGAAGTCGTCCAAGGCATCCAGGTCCCCCAACACTGGGAACCGGATCAGAGCACCCTAGTCAACAGATGCCCTCAAGTTCCTCACTGGGTTCTGGTTGTCAGGGTTCCCTAGGCCCTATGGTGTGTTCAGAGAAATATGGTGACCAGCAAGTTCGCCCTAAAGGTCCGAAGAAGCAAAGAAAGGAACGCACTGTGTATACCAGGGAACAGAAGCTCCTCCAGAAGAGAGGTCAGGATTTCTAGGAATAAAACTACAGACATTTCAGAACTACAGGTGGGTGCTTGGAACAGAACCCAGGTCCTATGCAAGAGCAACAAGTGCTCTTAACCACTGAGCTCTCTCCTCTCTCCAGTCCCAAAGAATAATAATGGTTTTAAATCATGTTTGGGGAGAGCTGGGGGAGTGGAAAGAATATATACACATAAATGCACATTCAAGTATTAGGGACATTTTGTTTTCTGGGTAGCTCCAGCTGTTCTGGAAACTGTTACAAAGACAAGGGTAAGCAGGAAGTCCAAAAGCTCCTACCCTTCCTCCATTTTGAGCCTTAGAACTAAAAGTAGACCCAATGCCAAGGTGATTAAAATATATTGTATATAATATATTTCTCAAAAGCCAGTAATTTCTTTGCTGTGTATCCTAGAAGGGCTGACCATTAAAGCATTTGTAGAAGAAATAACTGCAACTTGTCCATTTTCAGCCACCTGTGGCTCCACCAGCCTCATATGTGATCACATGTAATTGAAAAAGTTCAATGTAATCATCTTGGATTAGTGTGTCTCTGAGGCTTAGGGTGCATTCCCGAGAGCATGGTTGAGACCGGAAGATTCATCTCCACACATACAAGACATCTGCCTTCATTTACCTCTAGCCATTATCTCACATTAATTTATTCCTTGGCTGTCTTCTCTCCTCTTTTTCTTTGTCTCCTCAAGACTGGAGATTAAATCAGAGTCCTGCTCATAGTAAAAATGGAAAGAGGTGTCTTCTCATAGAAACTTCTCATCTCCATTCCCTTTTTTTTCAAATGAAAAGTCCTGTTCACATACCCATGGTGGAGCTCAAAGTTTCTCTGTAGCCCAGGCTGTCCTTGAACTGGCAGTTCTCCTGAGGCAGCTTCCCAAGTAGCTGGGATTGTAGGTCTGTGCCCTTGGGTCTGGCTCTTATGCAACCTTTGATAACATTAAGAGTGTATGATTGTTCCTTTCATTTGAACACCTAGATACTCACGTACAGATTTTATCTGTTATTTCTTGATTTTTTTTTCCTTCTGAAGCAGGTTCTCCTGTAACCCCAGCATCTTTGGAGCTGCTGTGTAGTTAGGGCTGGCCTTCAAGTCCTGATCCTCCTTTCTCCACTTCCAAGGCAATGCAGGCATTGTGGAGAGCCATTAAATGGACTTTACTACTGAAATATTGCAAAGATCTGGCTATCAACTGTAAAGAACATTTAGTTGGAGGTGCCAAAAGGTCAGACATGTTTTAAGTTTGTATTTCAAATGAGAACCCCCGAGTCAGTTTCTAGTCTCCCTGCATATATAACCTTTTAATATATCTCTGAAGCTTGGGAGATGGCACATCCAAAGCCCTTGTTACCAAGCCTGAGGATCTGAGTTTTATTTCCATGGTTCACATGGTGGAAGGGGAAAATCAGTTCCCACATGTTTTATTTTTACCTTCACATGTGGACCCTGGCATGCTGTGACTACATACACACACAACAAAAGACCTGTAATAACATTTTTTCATCTATTTCATATTTTTTTCTTTATGACTCAGTGTTGGGGGTTGATGCCAGCATCTCTCAAACAGTTGGATAAGTGCTCTGTCAATGAGCCTCACCTAGGCCTGCTTGGTTAAATTTGCATTGGATTTAGTAGTTAATTTAAATCACCTGTAGATAACAAGAAAGCTTCCTAGGATTTGGCCTTGTAAACAGAGGTCTTCCCTGACACAGACGTTTTTTTTTTTTTTTGTTTTTTTTTTTTTTGTTTGTTTGCTTGTTTGTTTCTGTGTTTCGTGACAGGGTTTGTCTGTGTAGCTTTGGGCCTTTCCTGGAACTCACTCTGTAGCTGAGGCTGTCCTGGAACTCAAGGAGATTCACCTGGCTCTGTCTCCCGAGTGCTAGGATTAAAGGCATGCGCCACCATTGCCCAGCTGACATAGACTTCTGAACAATTAAAAGGTCAGTTGGAGAATCTCTATTTCCACAGCTGGGAGTGGCTGGACCTTGGGAAGCAAACTGAGCTTTCCTTGGTACTGATTAAATGCAGGTCAGTTCCTCACAAAAGACATCAGCCCTGTCTACTAAATACCCATTTAGCCTAGGGCCAATCTGTGAAGAAAAACTAAGCCACCATCAGGCCTATACCTTTAGCTCTTTGCAGAAGATTGGGGGTAACTCTACGTAGTTGAGAATCCATTGACTTGTGGGACCAGAGTGATGCTGTACATGACCGAGGTAGATAGACTGGGTGGTGGTATTATCACTTAAGTGTGATAACCAGAAAGGTCTAAGGCTGAGCAAGCCCTTCCCCATCAAGAGGTGGCTAATCTCAGCACAAAGAAGGCACAGACAGTGGGATCTCTAAGAGTTGGAGTCCAGCCTAATTTCTAGAGTGAGATATAGGACAAAATGGGCCATAGAGAGAAACCCTTTCTCACTTAAACAATGAAAAAGAAAGAAAGAAAGAAAGAAAGAAAAAAGAGAAAGAAAAGGAAAGAAAGAGATAGAGAGAGAAAGAAAATAAGAAAGAAGGTAAGGAAGCAAGCAAGCAAAAAGGAAAGAAATAAAGCAAGAAATAATCTTGCTTTAGGAAAGGAAAGCAAGGAAGAAATCATGATAAAAAGACAGACCAGATGCCAGCAATGGGAAGGAATGAGGCAGCCCCCTGGGCAACAAGCTGAGTAGAGTCACATTTCCTGAAAAGGACAGCAGCAAATCAGGGACAATTTACTTCTAGGCTGGAGCCCCAAGAGGGCAGGAGTCCCGTGCTTGGGCCAAGGCTTTCTTAGTTTGCCGGCTCCCCAGGAAATTAGCATTTACTCTCTGACCAATAAAGAAAGATGTCCTCAACTGGATCCATAGGGTTGAGGGCCACAGTGTGGGAGGGTTTGCAGGATGTGCGAGGATAAAGAGTGGAGGGGCTGGGAGGGGCCTTGACTGCAGAGACATTTAAGGTCAGGTACTTGGACTAGAGTTTCAAACACAAGGAGGGATCTGGTCATGATGGAAGCGTCTGCTGATATCCCGAGTGAGTTGGCCACAAAGGTTCCTGTGTTGACAGTGAGGGTTAGGTGAGCGCATTTGGGATTGCCTTGCCCAGGGTCCCTTCACTCCTTGGTTGTAGACAGAGGGCACCAGGAAAAGAACAGAGGACCTGGGTGTAGATATAACCAACCGTCTTATTAAATAAGAGACACAGAGCCAATGTAAAGATAAAAGCCCAAGAGGTCAGAGCTAAGAGCCTTACCCGCTTTCCGCCAGTTAGCCTCTCCTGCCAAGAGACCTCTCCGAAAAGGGAGCTACTTCCTGTGTGTTTGCCTTATAAAGAGTTCTTGTTCTTCCTTCTCATTGGTTGTAAACCCAACCACATGACTGTCTCCTCACTGCCTGTCTGTAGGTCACTCCAGGTCTTCTATGGTTGGTATTGAGATTAAAGGCGTGTGTCTCCAATGCTGGCTGTATCCTTGAACACACAGAGATCTACCTAGTTCTGCTTACCAAGTGCTGGGATTAAAGGCGTGCACCACCACCACCACCACCACCACCACCACCACCACCACCACCACCACCACCACCACCGCCGCCCTGGCTTTCCCTATGGCTTGCTAACAGCTCTGACCCCTAGGCAACTTTATTTATTAACATACAAATAAAATCACATTTCAGCACAAATAAAATACCACTATATTTCCCCTTTTCTAATTTAATAAAAAGAGAAAAAAAGGAAAGTTGTAACTAATATAAGAAAAACTATATACAAAAGTACAATAACTGTATATAATATATACAAGTGATGAATACCTAAACAATGTCTAGTCCATTTGTATTTGACAAATTCAAAGAAAATAATTCCATTACTTATCCTATTTTGGTAAGTCCAAAATGTACCTAATTCCTTTCTATCCTAACTAATCTTCAACTATAATTAATTAATCTTTAAATATAACTAACTAATCTTCAACTATAATTAATTAATCTTTAAATATAACTAACTAATCTTCAACTCCCTCAGAGACCCAAGAAGGAAATAATATTACCTAACAAAAATAAAAACAGGAAGTGCATGCAAGCAGCTTCCAAAAAAATTGAGTTGACAGAAACAGCCAGCCGCCTGGACAGTCACCTGAGGTTTCTCCGCAGTGTTGGGGCATCATCTTCAGCCTATAGGCTTAGCATATCTGACAGACTCATTTGTGAAGTAGGATGTACACAAGGTCAACAGTTCAACCTCACCCAAGGTGAGGTT
>CABHPH010140131.1:0-23405 GCA_902168325.1 Peromyscus nudipes
GGCTGAAATTATGTTTTGATTGTATTAGCTATAAAAGGAGAAAAGCAAAGGGCTGTATAGGATGTCAGTGCCGTATGTGTGGATATATACAATGTGTGTATGTGTGCACATAGTAAATACATACCAAGTAGTATATTGTATCCCTTAGATATACACAAACACATAGAAAGTTAAGTAAGAAACTAGTTTGCAGTAGTTCCCTCTGGGGAAGTTTAAATTAGAGTTAGAGGTGATTAGTCGTTATGAGAGATCTCATACTACTTAAATTTTTTCCATTAAAGCAATAAATGATGGTAGTTTATTTAAGGTGCTTTATTTTATGCTGGTTAGTTTCATGTTGTTGGCAGACAGAATTGGCATCAACATTGCTGAAATCCTACCCCTGAAAATTAGGATACAGAGACTGACACCCAGTTATTTCTGGAGAATTTTTTGTTTGGTTTAGTTTGGTTTTGAGACAAGGTCTCTCTGTATCCTTGACTGTCTGAAACTCACTGTGTAGATCAGGCTGGTCTTGAACTCACAGATTCATCTGCCTCTGCCCTGGGATTAAAGGCATACATCACCATGCCAGGCTTTCTGGGGGGATTCCCCCCCTCCCATGCTGTTTATTGAAGGAGGGAGGAGGTCTTAAATACAGGTTTACAGCACAATGGGAGAACCCCGGAGGGCAGAAGTTCGCTACTGATGTTTTACAATCTTGCATCTAAGCTGTTAACACCCATTATGCAGGATACACAGACAAGGATCTTTCCTTAATTATTCAGGAGGGTGGAACCTGGCAGGGATTTAGCATAGGGAGGATATCAAGGTTAAGGTCAGCAAGCAAGGCAACAGTTACCCAAAACGGGGCCAGGGCCCTACAGGTCCCCCTTTTATTAAAAAATGAGCTTCTGACTTAGGTTGTTGCTTGGGACGTCAGCAGGTCACCTTACCCATCATGGAGATGCCTGCCCAGGCTACACAGGCGCTCTGTCTGGGGGAATTTTTATTAGATCATGGTATATATTCATATATGATTGCTAATTAAGAAAAGTTTTATATCAGTTAGGAACCTTCAGGGCAGACCGTGCCTGACATCTAATACATAGTATTTGACAGTATTTTTCTGTGGCTTCTTTTACAGGTACACCAGGGGTTGGAAAAACCACACTAGGCAAAGAACTTGCATCAAGATCAGGACTGAAGTACATTAATGTAGGGGATTTAGCTCAAGAAGGTAAGAGACTCTTAGATGTTGGATTCTTGTTTTTAAGTCAGGTATAGAGTGTCAGTACTAAGTTAGCTAAGTGTTGCTAGAGGGTCCAGAAAGCAGAAAGACACTGGGAGTAAGCAATTTGTGTTCTGCTGGGGACACAAGAAATAAAAAGCACTACATGCTTAGTATTATTGCATAGTTATTTTGGACATTTCCCCTTCCCTAACCCAAAATAACTAGCAGTGTTTGTGAACAATAATAATTGGGACAGCTTCTGTGAGGAGATTGGATAGAAAAGAGCTGAATATGAAGAGGAGGTAAAATGCTGTGGGTGATTTTTAAACGTGTGTGTGAGACAGTATATTGATCTCTGAGGAAGGACAGATTATTGTGAACTCAAGCAGTAGGATATTAACTCTGTCATGTTATTTAATCAGTCACTTTAACTGTGATAGCTGCATGCCCAGGCTCACTGCAGATAGGCTAAAGTAGTGTTTTTACTGATTTTACCCTGTTTTCCCCTAATCTTTTATTACTTAATTTATTTGTGTCATCTTTTTATATTCCACATTCAGAGAAGGAACTCAGTGTTTTTAAGCAAAGGGAAGTTTAAGTATGCTTAAAGTAAAAAGATTGGTGTTTTACATTTTGAATATATTTTTGAAAATTTTAACACATTTGAAAATTTTAAATTCCTAACAGTTGCTGCTAGAGTAACTATTTCGGTTTGATCTAATTTCCCTATTTTTTTTAAATGACCTAAAGTCTGATCACCGGATATCATGGAGTCTGGCAAGATGGCTTCTCCCAAGAGCATGCCGAAAGATGCACAGATGATGGCCCAAATCCTGAAGGATATGGGGATTACAGACTATGAGCCGAGAGTTATAAATCAGATGCTGGAGTTTGCCTTCCGATATGTGACCACAATTCTAGACGATGCTAAAATATATTCAAGCCATGCTAAGAAGGCGACTGTTGATGCGGATGATGTGCGATTGGCCATCCAGTGCCGTGCCGACCAGTCGTTCACTTCTCCTCCCCCGAGAGATTTTTTATTAGATATTGCAAGACAAAGAAATCAAACCCCTTTGCCATTGATCAAGCCATATTCAGGTCCTAGATTGCCACCCGATAGATATTGTTTAACTGCCCCAAACTATAGGCTTAAGTCTTTACAAAAAAAGGCATCTACTCCTGCAGGAAGAATAACAGTTCCACGGTTAAGTGTTGGTTCAGTTTCTAGCAGACCAAGTACTCCCACACTAGGCACACCAACTCCACAAACCGTGTCTGTCTCAACGAAAGTAGGCACTCCAATGTCCCTCACAGGACAGAGGTTTACAGTGCAGATGCCTGCTTCTCAGTCCCCTGCCGTGAAAGCTTCAATTCCTGCAACATCAGCAGTTCAGAATGTTCTGATCAATCCATCATTAATTGGGTCCAAAAACATCCTTATTACCACTAATATGGTATCACAAAATACAGCCAATGAGTCAGCAAATGCCCTGAAAAGAAAGCGTGAAGATGATGATGATGACGATGATGATGATGATGATGACTATGATAATTTGTAATCTAGCCTGGATGCATGGAACATGTGTACTTGGTCTTGAATCCATTGTACTGAAATGAAACAAGCATGTTGGATGTTCTAAATCTGTATTTTAGAAAATGGTATTTAATAAGTACACGTACTATGCTTTTCAATTGAAATGTTCAATTTTAATAGCACTAGTAATGGTTTTTCATCAACCTTTATGCATAAAAAATAAAATTGTCATTTGTCAATTTGATTTTTGGTACTTTGGCAATTATGTTTTGACAAGCAATTTTCCCCTCATCTTAAAGTTGTTACAGCCTTTGATATCACATCTACTGTGCTACCTACCTCTAATGTTTTCTGGTGTTTAATTATTTTGAGGTACAGTCTATGTAGTGCAGGCGTCCTAGAACTCTGTTGCCCAGGCTGGCTTTGAATTTACAGAGTTCTTCCTGCCTCTGCCTCCCAAGTACTGGGATTAAAGGTGTGTACCAACATACCCGGCCAGATAGTTATTTTAGAGTCTCTTGTGTATAGGTCACTCTTAGGGTATTTTCTCATATTTATTGTAACCATGACACCTACTTGGAAAGACTACTTGGTCAAGATTTCTTCATATAACTAAATGATATTTATTTCATTTATATGCTTAGATTTAACTATCTCAGTGGCCTATTTTCTCAGTTCCTTTTTTTTTTAAAATAGTATTCCTTTGGTCATATTTGGTTGTACTTAAGACTCTTGGCATTTCTCAGTTTCTACCTCATTTTTTTTCCAATTTTTTTATGTATGTGGGTGTTTTGCTTGTATGTAAGTGCACCACACATGTGCCTGGTGCCCATGGAGGCCTGAAGGAGGGCTTCAGATACCCTGGGACTGGAGTCACAGATGGTTGTAGGACACAGGTGGGTGCTGGGAATTGAACCTGGGTCCTCTGGAAGAGTAGCCACTGATCCATCTCTCTAGACCCCTACCTCACCTTAAAGTTTAAAAATTTTCCCCTAACTCTGGCTCAAATGAATTCTAACTAAGCTCAGTAGTATGGGAGTGTAAGAATGCTTATATTATCCTGTGTTCCCTTAGATAACTCTCCATGTTCTTTCATATACAATTGTTTTAATGTTATTAGCATTCTTAATTTTCCTACCCCCAGTTTATTAGCCTTTAGCCTGATAAAGGCTAACTTCCAGGGTGCACATAGGTCTGGGACTGGTAGAATAATACCAGGCATTGAACTCATTTCAGATAGAACAGGTCCTTACATACATGCTAAGCATACACTGTACCACAGAGCTACTTGCTCCATAGTTAGAATCTTGGTTTTACTCTTAATTCAGGAGTTGGCAAGCTCCTGATGTGCATGTCCCTGAGCTAAGGAATATAGACATCTGTTATACATAACTGTCTAAACTTCCAAATTAGTGTATTTAAGAGCAGGCCCTGTCAAAGCTACACAGAGAGACCCTGTCTCGAAAAACCAAAAAAAAAAAAAAAGAAAAGAGCAGGCCCTGCAGTCATCCTTGATTCTTCTTACCACCTCCTGTTTCTGACTTCCCACACATACACATACACTCTGCACAGGCCTACTTGGTCTCTAACTTCTCATAGGTTCTCTGGGAGGAAAAAAACCTGTGTAGTACTCCTTTCCCATCTCCCTGACCATTGATACTGTGCCTAGAATTTTTTTTAGCATTACTTACTTTGTATATTTGCAGTGGTGTGAGTTTGCCATGGCACACGTGGAGGTCAGAGGACTTTCGGGAATCAGTTCTCACCTTCCACCATGTGGGCCCCGGGGATCAAACTCAAATGGTGAGGTAGCAAATGCCTTTACTTGTTGAGCCATTTCTCTGGCTCTTGTGATTTGTTTCGTTTGGAACAAGGTCTCATGCAGCTTGGGCTGGCCTGGTACTTAGTCAGTAGCCAAGGATCGTCTGTTCTGGTGCTTCTGCCTGTACTTCCTCTTAGTGCAGTTATAAGTGTGCACCCCCACGTCTGGTTTCTTTGGTGCTGAAGATCAAACTCAGGGTTTGTGCATGTCATGTAAGTATCTACCACCTGATTCCCAGTCTCATCTGTGAGAAATCTCAATCTCTAATATCTCTCACTTCTCTTTTGATACTATTCATGGAAGTTAGAAAAGGATAAGAAATAGCTGGGCGGTGGTGGCACACGCCTTTAGTCCCAGCACTTGGGAGGCAGAGGCAGGCGGATCTCTGAGTTCGAGGCCAGCCTGGACTACAGAGCGAGTTCTGGGACAACCAGGGTTACGCAGAGAAACCCTGTCTTGAAAAACAAAGTCACCTGTATGAACAACTATAGAATCAGCTTCCTCTTAACATTCTAAACTATACATTTTCTTGTTTTGAAATTTGGAGCGAACTTTAAAATCTATCTCTACTGTCACAACTCTCAGTACAGGCTGTGGTCACTGATTACCAAGAATTCTGAAGTAATCTTCATAAAGGATCCCTGCTGCTTCCAGATTTGGCTCCAATTCACTATTTACCCAGAAAACAAAATGGTTTTTTAAAATGAGACACAAATCACCATATTTCGTGTCTAATATACTTTAAGATTTTCTTTCCTTGATCTAAACTCTTTATGCAGTCTTAATGGCCGTTTGGATCTGACTTCAACTTACTTAGACCCTTAAAACTATTTTCTAATTGTTGTCAAAGGCTCACCCTCCCTCTGGTCCCTAGGCTCTCTGTCTTTGATTATCTTGCTTACTTTGGTTAAAATGGCCTCCTCAGTTCTCTCTACCCCTTCTCCAGCTAACTACTTCAAATCTCTGCTTAGAAAGTACTTCCTCTAGCAGCTGGGGAGAGATAGCTCAGTAGGAAAGCACTCTTAGTCTGTAAGCATAAGGTAAAAAGCAGGGCGATGCTGCATGTGCCTGTAACCTCAGTGATGGTGGGTGGAGACAGGCAGATCATGGGAGCTTGCTGGCCAGCCAGCCTACCCCAAACAGTGAGCTTCATTTAGTAGAAGCCCTGTCTTGGGTAGTAAGGCCAATAGCAATAGAGGAAGGCACCCAGTGTCCTGCTCTAATCACTGCAAAGGTACACACACACCCATACATTCATATGTATGCAACACACACAGATAGGCACACACTACTGAGCCTCCCCTAATATCTTGAGGTTATGCTAGGTACCCATCCAATTCTTCCTCTAGCAACGCAAGCCCATTTCCAGACTTACCTGTCATCTCCAGTTTATTATAAATTCTTTGAGGGAAGAGACTGTATTTGTCTTTATATATTCTGTTCACTATTGTGTCCTTATTTAATCTCTTCAATCACTAGTACATGCTATGCGATAAAAGTATTTTGGAAATGAGTATTTGAAAGTTTATATTACACTTGTTACATTAAAATATGTTGGCATAAGCCGGGCGGTGGTGGCGCACGCCTTTAATCCCAGCACTCGGGAGGCAGAGCCAGGCGGATCTCTGTGAGTTTGAGGCCATCCTGGGCTACCAAGTGAGTTCCAGGAAAGGCGCAAAGCTATACAGAGAAACCCTGTCTCGAAAAACCAAAAAAAAAAAAAAAAAATATGTTGGCATGATTGAAAATATCCTTCATCAGCCCGGTGATGATGGAGCATTTAATCTCAGTACTTAAGGCAGAGGCAGACGGATCTGAGCTACACAGAGAAACACTGTCTTGGAAACAACATACAAACATACATACATACCCTTCATTTTGGAATGAAGATGGCTCAGCGGGTAAAATCACGTGTGAAAGACTCCCATGTGCTTTGATTCCCTACATATTCTCCTAACATATCATACACATACACAGTAGTAAAAAAATTAAAACCTCCATTTCTACATCAAAGGAGGCCAGAGAGATGGTTCAGCAGTCAAGAGCCGTGACTGATGTTCAAGAGATGCAGGTTTGATTTCCAGCACCCACACACAGCTCACAACTGTAACTCCACTTCCAGGGGATCCATCACCTTCTTCTGGCCTCTGGACACCGGGGATGCATGTAGTTCACAGATACATATACATCCTATAAATCTTTAAAGAAAACCTTTAAAACAATCATCACAACTCCCAGCACTCGGGAGGCAGAGCCAGGTGGATCTCTGAGTTCGAGGACAGCCTGGTCTATAGAGTGAGATCCAGGACAGGTACCAAAACTACACAGAGAAACCCTGTCTGAAAAAAACAAAAACAAAACCATAGTAAGCAGTAAGGTTTCTAATTCTAAAGGTTATTTTGCTACATACATCTATTTTAGACAGTGTGTGTGTGTAATTGGGGGGGGTGCACAGTGTCAAGACAGGGTTTCTTTGTATAGTTTTGGCTGCCCATTTTGTAGACCAGGCTGACCTAGAAATCATAAATCATAGAGATCCCACCTGCCTCTGCCTCCCGAGTGCTGGGATTAAAGGTGTGCCACCAGTGCCCCAGCCAAGCATATAATTTTTTAAAATAAAAAAATGTTTGTGGGTGTTTTGCCTGTATGTAACGTCTGCACCATTGTGCATACCTGATGCCCTGGAGTCCAGGAGAGGGCCTTGGATAGAGGTAAAGTGAATAGGAAGATAGGATTTCTGCTTATCAAATTTGTCTTACTTGTTACGAGTCCCAAAGTTAGAGAACCCACATCCTAGAAAAATATGCTGTATCTGACCCTGCCAATTCTTCTGAGTGGTGCTTGCTTTGTGCCATAGCAGAAAACTAATCAGGTAAAAATAAATAACAACTATGAAACAGCATTGCTTCTATACCACATGGGATGGAAGAGTGTTTGGTGATTAATTTGAATAATAGGCAAGATGCTTAAGAGACCCTAGAGAACATTGTCCTGGATTTGTTTGGGTAACTGTCCACTCTTAACCATCAGAACTAAGAGCTCAGTCTCTCCATGCAGTACAACATGAACTAGATGAAAAAGGATGTCAGGGTATCAGCAGGAGAAATCAACTGTTGATGTCATTATTCTAGCTAAGAATGTTAGCTTCAAGTAAGGAAACTACAATGAGAGGAAACTATGACAATACCATCTACCATCTTTGTGTGCTTATAGACGATGCAAAGCATAGTTAATTCCTGCTCCACTTCAGCCTCTTAAATTCCATTTGTTCTAATTTGAGTCTGAAATGTCCCCCACCTGCTCACATATTTGTGAGTTTGAGATGAGGTCTCACTGTGTAGCCCTGGGCTAGACTAGAACTTGCTAATAGACCAGGCTAGCCTCAAACTCAGAGCCACTTGTCTCTGCCTCCTGAGTGCTGGAATTGAAGTTGTGTGTCACCATACCCTGCTGTTTTAGATCAAAAAGAGTACTAAAGATTTACTTTTTATTTTTAATTATGTATCTGTGTGTGAGTGTGTACATGTGAGTGCAGGTACCCCCAGAGACCAGAGATATTGGATCCCCTGAAGTTGAAGTTGCAGGCAGTTGGAAGCTGCCCCATGTAGATGCTGGAAACAATTCTGGTCCTCTGCAGAAGGATGTTCGTAACCACAGTGCCTTCTCTTCAGCCCCATAGGCTCATGTCCCCAGATGGTGACACTGGGGTTTGTGAAACTTTCCGGAGGTATGGCCTGGCTGGCAGAGGTACAGGGGCTATCCCTGGTGGTTATTGTCTCCCCTCTACTTCCTGTTCGGTCACCATGTCAAACAGTGGCAGCTGCAGACTCGCACCACCTCGGCCTGGAGCAGCTCTGTCATACCTTCTCTGCCATGAGGGCTGACATCTCCAGAAAGCATGGACCTTTGCTCCTGCTGTGGGGGATTTTGTCACAGCAATGAGAAAGGTGACCGCTGCCTAGGGAACAGGAATTAAGTAGTTCCTAAGTGTGACATCCATCCCTTTGCTGCCCAGCCGGTGACCTTGGATGCTTGTCTACGTGGTCAAGGATGCCCTGTCTTTTCACAGGAGCTTTCATCGTTATTTTAAACTTACTGACAGCACTTGGTGTGGGTTTATGAGTTAGTTCATATGGTGGTTTTGTTTTGAGACTGGGTCTCTTCTGTCCCAGGCTGGCCTATAACTTGCTGTGTAGCCAAGAATGACCTTGAACTCCTGGTTATCCTGAGTGCTTGGATTTTAGACATGTGATACCACACCTGGTTTATTTATTGCTGGCACTCAAACCCAGGGCTTCCTGTGCGATAGGCAAGCCCTCTGCCAACTAAGTTATTCCCACTAAGCTTTTTCTTTCCAGTTTTACGTCTGTAAGTTTTTTGCCTATATGTATGTATGTGTACCATGGGTATGTCTGGTGCCCACAGAGGCCAGAAGAGGGTGTCAGAACCCTTGGAACCAGCGTTACAGACAGCTGTGAGTCACCATGTGAGCTCTGGGAACTGAAACCAGGTCTTCTGAAAGACCAGCAAGTACCTTTAACTGATGAGCCATCTCTCAAGCCTCTGTCTTTTAAAATAAAACAATTTTTTTCACTTGACTATGTGAGATTGAACTCAGGGCCTTGTGAATGTTAAGCAAGTGCTCTACCACTGAGCTACAGCCACAAGCCCAAGACTATCTAGCTTTTGAGAGGATTGGCTTTTGGAGATTCTGAGAAATAAAGATATCGACTCCTCTTCCCCAGTCCTTATGAAAATGTGAGATCAGGGAAGGGGGATTCCCTGCCTGAAGCAAGAACCTGAGATTGCTTGGAGTAAGTTTACATTCTTTTTGTTTTTTTGTTTTTTGAGACAAGGTTTTTCTGTGTAGCTCTAGCTGTCCTGGAACCTGCTTTGTCGACCAGGCTGGCCTCAAGCTTACAGAGATTCACCTGCCTCTACCTCCCAAGTGCTGGGATTAAAGGCATGTGCCACCTCAGCAGCAAGTTTATATTCTTGACCTTAATCTGGAACCCAATCTTAGTTTGGTTTGGTTTGTTTGGGTTTTTTTTAATTGTTTTGTTTTGAGGCAGGGTCTCTCTAAGTAATCCTGGATGTCCTGGAACTCATTATGTAGACTGGGCTGGCCTCGAATTCACAGAGATCTCCCTGCCTCTGCCTCCAGCAGGCTGGGATTGGAGCTCAATCTTACTGTGAGAGTGTCAGTCCATGTATTCTCTTTTCCTACCAATCAAAAACAAAACAAAATGTTATTATTTCTTCCACTAATAGCCTCACAAACTCTGATATTGGCTGTCTTTAAAGTTATTTCAACTTTGATGTTTGAAATTTTCAGATAAAGGCTGGAAAAATGGCCTAGACATTAAGAATGCACACTGCTTTTGCAAAGAACCTAAGTTCAGAGCACCACATTGGGTGGTTCACGACTGTCTGTGACTCCAGTTCTGTGGAGATCCACTGACCTTTGCAGGCACCCACACTCATGCACATAACTAGACATAGATGTACACATAATTAAAAATAAATCTTTTAGCCAGGTGTGGTGGCTAAGGCCTTTAATTCCACCTTTTGTGAGGCGGAAGGCAGATGGATTTCTGTAAGTTCAAGGCCAGCCAGATATATATAGTGCGACCCTGTCTTAGAGGGGAGGAGTTGTAGAAAGTAAATCTTTTATTTAAAAAAAATTACAGCTGCTGCTGGTGGTGGTGGTGGTGGTGGTGGTGGCAGTGTATGCGTTTAATCCTAATACTTGAGAGGCAGAGGCAGGAAGATCTCTGGTTAGAGGCCAGCCTGGTCTACAGAGCTAGTTCTAGGACAGCCAAGACTATACAAAGAAATCTTGTATTGAAAAAAAAAAGCATTCTGCTCTTGTGGAGGAGCAGAGTTCAGTTCCTGGCACTTATCTTGTAGTTTACAGCCAGCATCCTATAACACAGGTTTCATGGGTTCCACATTTCTGGCCTCCTCAGGAATCTGCACTTACAGAACACACATAATTAAAAATAAAATCTTAATTTTTGTTCTTGTATTTTATGTATGCAAATGCTTTGTCTACACACCAGAAGGGGCCATTGGACCTCGTTATAGATGGTTGTAAGCCACCATGTGGTTGCTGGGATTTGAACTCAGGACCTTTAGAAGAGCAGAGCAGCCGGGCGGTGGTGGCGCACGCCTTTAATCCCAGCACTCGGGAGGCAGAGCCAGGCGGATCTCTGTGAGTTCGAGGCCAGCCTGGGCTACCAAGCGAGTTCCAGGAAAGGCGCAAAGCTACACAAAAAACCCTGTCCCGAAAAACCAAAAAAAAAAAAAAAGAAGAGCAGAGCAGCCAGTGCTCCTAACTGCTGAGCCATCTCTCCAATCCCCAATAAAATCTTAAATTTAAAAAAAAAAAATGAAGGTTTTGGATATGCTGGGCATGGTGGTACATGCCTGTAATCCTAGAGGTTGAAATCAGAGGATTCCTAGTTCAAGGTCAGGGTGGGCTGCATGGTGAGACCCTGACTCAAGAGCACAAAGCAAACAAACTTTAAGATACCCAGGTTTCCTTCTCAATAAGATTCCGGTTTGTCAGCATTGCTTTCTATGTCTGCAACCATGTTGAAGCTATTGTATGTGTCTCAGCTGTTGGATCGGTGCCTTTCTTGCATCTGAACGAATCAATGATGTTTCCTCAAATCTAAAATTAACTGAAAATCAATAAAAGCTACTTGGGACATATTAACAAGCTGATATAAATCTCTCGTAGGGCAGTTATATGATGGCTACGATGAAGAATACAGTTGTCCAATTTTAGATGAAGATAGGGTAAGTATTGACTGAACAGAGGAGTATGCATTTGTTGAACTTCTTGGAAAAGTTCATTGCCGTTTTCTTAGGGCCATTCATCCTTTTTATTTGTTGTGTGTTTATTACAGGTCGTTGATGAGTTAGAGAATCAGATGAGAGAAGGTGGCGTTATTGTTGATTACCATGGCTGTGATTTTTTTCCGGAACGCTGGTTTCATATAGTTTTTGTGTTGAGAACAGATAACAGTATACTGTACAAAAGACTTGAAACAAGGTAAGGAAAAGAAAAAAGTGATTCTGTTTTTGTTTGGTGCTGTTTTTTTCGACAGGGTTTCTCTGTGTAACAGCTGTGGGTGTCCACTTTATAGACCAGGCTGGCCTCGAACTTATAGAGATCCCCCTGCCTCTGCCTCCTGAGTGCTGGGATTCTTATTTTGTTCTTAAAGCAAATAAACTTGTATTCAGGTTCATGAGGTTGGCTGACCCTACCATGAGAAGACTTTCTGTTTGAAAAGTAGCTGCTTTATTTGTTCTCTATAAAGTAAACTATGTGATGGTTATTCTAAACTGAAGACATTTGTAAAACACAGGTAAGGTATTCTGAGTGACAGAATGTCTCAACTGAATTTTTTTTCTTTTTTGTTTTTTGTTTTTTTCAAGACAGGGTTTCTCTTTGTAGCCTTGGCTGTCCTGTAACTCACAGAGATCTTCCTGCCTCTGCCTCCCAAGTGCTAGGATTACAGGCGTGTACTATCACTGCCCAGCTTCAGCTGAAAATTTGATTTAGTAAAATATACCAGATAGAAACCCCCACATAATCATGTTTTATCCTTGATACAAACCTTTCCCAGAAAAAGAGTCAAACAATACTTTTTGTTTGAGCACTACCCATTCAACTTATCCCCACTTCAACATTGGGGAAGTTTATGAAAATTAACAGAATAATTCAATCATTAAAATATATTTTGGACACATCCATATAGAACATTAGATTTAACCAGAAAAAGGAACTTGGAGGGAAAACTTTTTTCTGATATATTTTGATCTGGACTGTAGACAGATAGAGATTCTAGAGGGCCAAGACAGTATCAGAAAGAAAAGCTCCAAAATTTTGTCAAGTCTGGATCAGAATGGCCAGCTCTGAATGACCACTGGTAGGGATGCATATACAGTCTGCACAGAGGACAAGCAGCATCTCTGTGACAATCAGGCTAAGCTGGACCTGAACTCCCATCTTTGTCCTTTAAATAGTGAGAAGCCATTATGAAATTTTGAGCAAAGAGAAATGGATGTAAGATGTGAAAGTGCGCCACCTGGCGCACACCTTTAATCCCAGCACTCAGGAGGCAGAGGCAGGCAGATCTCTGAGTTAGAGGCCAGCCTGGGCTACAGAGCGAGTTCCAGGACAGCCAGGGCTATACAGTGAGATCCTGTCTCGAAAAACTAACAAAGAAGATGTGAAAGTGAAGAGGAGACTATTTGAGACAGGAAGGGACCGTGGGTTAGGGTGACAGTGACAATAATGGAGTTCAGTGTGGGCAAGTGCCTGGTAAACGTGAAAATGTCATAATGGAAGCCATTATTTTATATGTTAGTTAGGATTTTAAAAGACGTTCAAGGAGAGGGGCCGGCCATGTAGCTTAGTGGTGGAGCATGTGTGAAGCAAGTGCAAGGCCTCAAGTTCAAGGGAAAACAATAGTGCAAAGAACTAATAGAGACCATATGGACACATGCCTTTGTCAGTCATGACAATTTATGTTTTACCTTACAAACCAGTTTTATGTAAATCACCAACGACTAAGATGTGAAAGAACTAGTCAATAATTTTGATTTTATTTTTAATATTTAATGTGTGTGTGTGCGCGCGCGCGCGCGCGTTCGTGCTTGAGTGTGTGTATATATATATATATGCATCACACGTTCACGAAGGAGCCCATAGAGGTCAGACCTCTGAACCTGTGTCCTTTGCAAGAGCAGCGAGTGCTCTTGACCACTGCACCATCTCTCCAGCCTGTATTTTCTTAGTTCTGAGATACACCCTATGAAGTCTGCTTTCCAGCCTCCACTGCTTAAGGTTCCCTGGGACTGCTAGAATCCTGACTCTTTCTTTTGCTCCAGCTGAGTAATCAGCTGGCTCGCAAGTGGATGGCTTCAGAAAAGTCACTTGTACATGACACCATCTCCAGCATCATAGCCCTTCCCTGTACAAGGTGTTCTGCAGAAGTGGCCCATTCCTCTTTAGTAGAATTCATGGCCACATCTTCAAAGGTCACTGATTCCTGAAGCTTGGATGTTAAGGAGACACTGTTAATCCTACAGACTCGAATAAAGACCACTGACCCAAATTATGGCCAGATTAAAGCAAGCTTGATTCATGTACACATCAAGGTGGGGTTCATGAGACCATCAAGCCAATTTCCCATACCCCTTTGTAGGGCAAAACTGCAAATGTGGTTACAGAAGTGAGAACAGGCAGTTAGGATTTTACAAAGCAGATAAGGAAATCTTCCTGGAGCAGTTGTTACAAAACTGTTTTATGATTAGCGGGTGAGGCGCAGCCCAGCTATGAGAAACAGAAACTCAAATTTTAAAGTAAACAGATACTTAACTTAGCTACAGGTTCAAAATGGCTTCCAGGAACAAAATGGAGTTGGGCTGGTTCCTCAGCTGCTATCATCAAATCTCTTTTATTGCTATCAAAGGCTCCGAATGACCTTGGTGGCTTTTCAGCAGTGGAGGGCGTGATGCCATGTAGTGGTCCTCTGGCCCCTTAGCTTTTTAACTGGCTTAGTTGGTTAGTTTACATACTGCCTAAATATTATATAAATTACTTTTATTACCTTTGGGATTGGTAAAATACAGATAACATTTTTATGATGAACTAGCCAATCATGTATGGTAGTCCATGTTTTCCTCTGTGTATACTGTCTATCTGTCTTATCATAAATCCTTGCTATGGATTCTTTTATTTGTCTCTTAGCCAAGAATCTGGTTTGGGGTAGGTCCTTGTTTGTTGGCCAATTGATTGGTAATTATTTGAGCAGCTAATAAATTAGCAAGGGATTCAGATAAACCCAAATGTTAGTCTCATAATTCTTGGTTTAGCCCTCATGTCCAAGAAGTCTGTAATACAGTGGCTAGTCTGTTTTCTCTAGGCAAAGGGAGCATGAGACATGTTTTGTATAATTTCTGATGTATTCACAACGTGCCCAGTTTCCGGCTTGTTCCCAAAGCTGTATTTAATACCGTTCTGTTGGCTTCGCCTCTCTGCTTCCAGGGGTTACAGCGAGAAGAAGCTACAAGACAACATTCAGTGTGAGATTTTCCAGGTTCTCTATGAAGAAGCCAGAGCCTCCTACCGAGAAGAAATTGTGCATCAGCTGCCCAGTAATGAACCGGAGCAGCTGGAGGATAACATCAACCAAATCTCAAAATGGATTGAGCAGTGGGTCAAAGATCATAACTCTTGAATTAGAGACTGGCTAGCCAGGCGTAGTTGGTGCACACCTTTAATCCTAGATCTTGGGAGGCAGAGGCTGGTCTACATAGTGAGTTCTAGGCCAGCCAGGGTTGTGTAGTAAGACTATCTCAAAAGAAAAAAAAAGCCTGGCCCTAGTATAGCCACCCCTGTTGATATCACTCAGTCTACCTAACAGAAACGCCCAGGGATCAGCACAAGAAAACGATGTTGCAGCTCTAGCTGCTGCCTGGATTTCTTTTTCTCCATGAGAAAGCTCACCAACAATCCCAAATACTAATATAGATTATTTTATTAAGGACTGAACCTAAAAATTGTCATCAAATTCAGTGGATAATAAATCTGATCAATGGGGACATATCTTTTTTTTTTTTTTTTTGGTTTTTCGAGACAGGGTTTCTCTGTGTAGCTTTGCGCCTTTCCTGGAGCTCACTCGGTAGCCCAGGCTGGCCTCGAACTCACAGAGATCCGCCCGCCTCTGCCTCCCGAGTGCTGGGATTAAAGGCGTGCGCCACCAACGCCCAGCTGACATATCTTTTAAATTCACTAAAATGTAGGTGATCTCTGTCGCGCACTACCTCGACCAGCAAGGAGACGCAACACCGAGCTCTTCTTCAAGTTGTTTTATTTCAGGCCTTTGTTCTTTGTCTTACTCTTTATTCTCTATCTTCTCCTCTTCTAAAAGGGGGGAGCCCGTACCCAGCCTTTATAGGTCTCATTCCACCGACCACCACATGCCACGTGGGATCCCAGGATAGGTACACATGCCATAGCAAGCCGTAATCGAATACCAAAGCCCAAATACGGAGCTGCCTTTGTCTGAATGTCCCGCCGGTGGGAAGGCAGGGACAGGGTGTCAGCGCCATCTTAAAGATGCAGCAGTGCAGTGAAACGGCTCTCCACAGATCTCTTAAAATAAAAATGGAAAACTAAAGGTACACCATCAGAGTATTGCTTTTTTATTTATAAAATTAGAGGGGGCTGATGAGATGGCTGACTAAATAAAAAACTTGTCACCATGGCTGAGGACATGAGTTTAATGTCTGAGACTCACATGAGAAGGAGAGAACCAACTCAGATTGTCGTTGGATTCCCACATACACACTGTGGCATGTGCACTCATGTGCACAGAGAATCAATGAAAAGGATGTTTAAATCATTGGAGGGCTGGGGAGAGGGCTCAGTGATAAAGTGCTTACTGCGCAGGCGTGAGGACTGGAGTTCTGCCTGTCAACAGCGCTAGGGGCAGAGACAGGCCCTGGGACAGGCCGGCTAACTAGACCAGCTGGAATCGGCTACCTCTGGATTCAGCAACAGTGACCAAGGAAGACAACTTTGGACTTCATATGTATGTGCCAAGGGCACCCACACACATATATAAAATGTGGACTGACAATTGTGGGGAGCCGAGGAAGATCCAGGTGAATGGAGTCTGTATACCACTGATACGGACATAGCCATGTCCTGGGCCCCATAGCCTCAGACCATAGGAAAGCCTTCTCCCAAGAGGGATGGCAAAGCCTTCTTGTGGTGAGTGTGAATGTTGACTGTGTGCAGAAAATGTCCCCCATAACTTCCTTCCCTGGGCGTTTATGGCCTAGACAGCTCTTAAGAGATTAGCTAAACCAGCCTCCTTGATCCAGCAGTATACCACAAACCCCGCCTCTTTGTTATCTGTATTAGTAACTCCACCTTCTTGTTCAGCTGTGTGCAATAACCCGCCTAACAACAAGCTGAGCTACAGGGTGCTGAGGTTTCTCCATCCCAGGGCCCAGTCCACTGATTAGTACACAGGCTGATAGTCCACCCCCTCTTCTGTCTGTGTGTGTCATTTCTTCAGGCCTGTTGCTGGAGCCGCCCTGGACACATCAAACAATACCTGTTCTGTATACAGAACTCGTGGTACAAAATGTTACACTGGCCTTTTAGCCCAGGTCACCTCCCTTTAGGAAATAATGTTACTGGTTTCCTGTATAGCCTTGCAGATACTTTATACCTATATAACGTGTGTGTATACATTTTTTTTAAATTGTGGTGGTTACCGCAGTGCACACCTTTAATCACAGCACTCAGGAGGCAGAAGCAGGTGGATCTCTGGGTTTGCGGCCAGCCTGGTCTACATAGTGAGTTCCAGGATGGCAGGGCTACACAGAGAAACCTTGTCTCACACACACACACACACACACACACACACACACACACAGAGAGAGAGAGAGAGAGAGAGAGAGAGAGAGAGTAATAGGGCTGAGGAAATGGCTACCAGTAAAGTGTTTGCAAGGACAAGAATTTGATTCCCAGAACCCACATTTTTAAAAAGCTGGATGTGGTGGCACATCCATGTAATCCTAGTACTGGAGAGGCTGAGACTGGTGGCTCCTTGGGGCTCTCTGGCCAGCTGAGCCAACTTCATGAGTTCCAGGCTATGGTGCCTAAGGAATGTCCAAGGTTGTCCTCTGGCTTCCATGTGCACACACATACACAAAATAACACATTATACACATTGTTCTGTATTTTTTTATTATGTGAGGATTATATCATTTTAGAAAATATAGACCTCTTGCCAGGCAATGGTGGCACACACTTTTAATCCCATTTGGGAGGCAGAGACAGGCGGATCTCTGTGAGTTCAAGGCCAGCCTAGTCTACAGAGTGAGTTCCAGGACAGCCAGGGCTACACGGAGAACCCTGTCTCAAAAAAAACCAAGACAAAACAAAAAGAAAACAGACCTCTCAATTGTCTTTTAGAGTCTTAAGATTCAGGTTTTAGGGTTTGGAGATTTAGCTCAGTGGTAGAGTGCTTGCCTAGCAAGTGCAAGGCCCTGGGTTCGGTCCTCAGCTGGGGGGCTGAGGGGGGGGGAGATTCGGGTTTTAAAATTTGATGACTTAAATATACAGTTGGTCTAGGGGTGTGGCTCAGTGATGGCATATGTTTAGATGGACAAAGCCTGTCTTAGTCACCTGTCAATTGCTGTGAGACACTGTGACCAAGGCAATTTATATAAGAAAGCATCTGATTAGGAGGTTTGCTCACAGTTTCAGAGGGTGAGCCTGTGACCATCACGGCAGGGAGCATGGCAGCAGGCAGGCAGGCATGGCACTGGAGCAGTAGCGGAGAGCTCACATGTGACCCACAAGCAGGAGGCAGAGAGATCTGGGCCTGGTTTGGGCTTTTGAAACCTTAAAGCCCATCCCCCAGTGACACACCTCCAACAAGGTCACATCTCCTATCCCTTCCCCAAACCTAGTAGTTCCACCAAGGAGGAACCAAACACTCAAATAAAGGAGCTTATGTGGGCCATTCTCATCCAAACCACCACAGGGCCACTACATACAATCATCAGCACCCCACAAAAGATAAAGTGTACAGGCCACATTTGTTAACAGATTTGTGTGTGATATATATGCGTATGTATTTACAGTGTTCTGCCCAGATCACGACCCCCAGAGAGACCACCGAAGACAGAGGGTGTCCAGAATATTAAGATATCCTTGCCTAAGCTTTTTCCTCTCTGGAGAATAGAGTAGGGGTCTTACAGAGGTCTCATATTCCCCACTTTCTTTGATCCTAATGGGGTTCAGTCATGGGCCCCTAACTAGCTCCTACTCATGGGACTCTTTCCCATCTTCCCTAGGGTCAGCATATAACTCGAATTCAGTGGTATTTACTGGTGTATACACCTCTGTACCATAAACTGGACCGTACCTAGTCTTTCCCTCATATATCGGAGCAGTTTATTTATGACATAAGGTCCGAAGGTGATGGCCACAAAGAAGAGTATTACGGGCCCTATGAGGGACGAGACCAGAGTAGTAAGCCAGGGGGATTTGGAGTACCAACTCTAGAACCAGCTTTGGTTGGCTTCATGTTCTCTTTTTTGTCTTGCCAGCCTTCTCGTACTCTGGCCATTGATTCTCTTACAGCTCCTGAGTGGTCTAGAAGCAACATTCTCACCTAGGGCGGCACATAACCCTTTATCCTTCGGAAAAATAAGATCTAGCCCTCTCCTGTTTTGCATGACCACCTCTGCCAGGGAGGATAGGGAGTCCTGGAGGTGTGAGATGGAGTTTTCTAGTTTCTCTCTGTCCTCATCGATGGAACTGCGGAGGCTGGAGTAATGCTGCTGTTGAGCGATCAGGGACGCAGCCCCGGTCCCCAGTCCCGCTAAGCTAGTCCCCAGTAGCACAGATAGAGTGGGGGCTGTAACTGGTTCTCTCTTCTAGCGGCTGGGGCTGATAGGCTCGATTAGGTCAGGCAGGTCTTCCTCAGTGTGATATATCATTCGGGGCACGAGTCTGACTAATATACAAAACCCCCGGGTCTTATTAAGGACCATGATGTGTGCACATGGAGTCAGCCCCGAGGAACACGCCCACCAGGGGTCGTCTGGTTCCCAAGTGGCCGAGTACGATTGCAGTGGACCTGATATTCCGGTGGGATTTGTCCTGTGCATAAGCCTTGGCCCTCCACCTGTTGGGAGTGTTAAGGAGGCCTTAGTTTTCCAGCGGCACTGCTGAGGGTCAGTGGTGACACTATACTCTGCCCATTACCGCTACTCCCTCACAGAAGGGGGGTTGTGTATCATAGCAGAGCCAACAAGAGGCTGTTAAATTGAGCCCTAGTGGCATTAAGAAGCAGAAAGGATTTTTGGAACAGGGAGAAGAGCGGGGAGTCTATGGGGCTGGGCTTAATGGTGGTATGGTCAGACTCAGTGGTAGTGCTGTGTCCCTGGGCACAATGCGCTTTGGTTGGGGTTTCAGTACTATGTTGGGCCCCACTGAGGTTTTTACTGGGGACAGAGTGCGCCGGATGGTGAAAGTAAGCTCAGGGTCATACCCAGAACGGTATAGGCGCAGCCCCCACGTTTTTCCAGTGGTCCAGTCGGCCTTTTTTCCTTTTTCAGTAAACCTAATTATCAGGGAGTTGCAGCGACCTCCAGGGGTTGCCCATGGATGATTGGGGAAGCGTTCCTTATCATAACAAGGGCCACAGTCTACCCATCTGCTATTTTGTTGACATTTCCCTGTTCCTAGCATACTTCTGTCCCCACAGCCCACAGTAATCAGTTTTTATAGGGGCCTCCCACCAAATATACCCCGTGCTTACGCAATCCCACGCGGCACAATAGGCTGACTCTGGGTCCCCACATTTTTTTACTTGGTCCCGGCTCCGGGAATGTCCAGGGCATACATAAAAATGTTGCTCCCTAGTTCTCTTTCTCTGGCCAGGAGAAGCACACCCGTACCCGGGGAAAGGTTCCTGGTCTGATGGGTCCCACGCCTCTCCTACCAGATCACAAAGGTCGACATACAAGTCTGGGAACCAGGTGTCCTTAGTTTCTCCGGTTGAGGAGCTGGAATTAGCAATGACGCCAGTTTCTGCGTTGACTACCAGCCAGGTCTGGTTCCATGGCGCATGAGGGTTGTTGGAGTGACCTGCCCCGTGGGAAGCTTTCACGAGCAGGAGCAGCAGAAGCAGGACGGGCTTCATTTTCTTTGGTGTTGGAGCTTGAGCTTTAGCGGGTTGGAGGGGTGTTTCGAGGCCTCCCAGGTCTCATCCTGGTGTTCCTCTGGAAGGGCGAACGGTTCTGCCAGTCGGCGTGTGAGTGGTGGATCCAGGCTGCAATGCCGTCCACCTGGGGGGGGGGGGGGGGATATGGTCAGGATAACAACGTAGGGCCCTTTCCATCTTGGCTCCAAGGTCCTGCACTGGTGTCTGCGGATCAGGACCCAGTCCCCGGGCTGGTAGCTATGGGGCTTGGGAGAAGAGGAGGATGAATAGACGGCCCGTAACTGGGGCCATATGTCCACTTGTATTTGGGACAAAAGTTTTAAACTCTTAATGAGGTCCACATCCTCCGTCTGCATCACCAGCTCTGTGTGCAAGCTAGGTATGAGAGGGGGTGGCTGCCCATCTCAAAACGGGTTAATCCTAGTTGATAGGGGGAGTTCCTTACTCGGAACCAAGCATAGGGGAGGAGAGTCACCCAATCACTACCAGTCTCCAAGGCTAATTTAGTTAGGGTCTCTTTTATGTCCCATTCACGAGCCCCCAAAGGTTCTGCCCAGATCACGACCCCCAGAGAGACCACCGAAGGACAGAGGGTGTCCGGAATGCAACAGCAAGGTTTATTGCAAGCGCGATACAAGCCAGGCAGGGACTCGTCCTCTGGCGTCCTCTGGCATCCGTGGCCACGAGGCAGGGAGGAGTTCCTCTTTCTCTGTGAAGCTAGCTTTTAAAGGCAAAACCCCACAATCCCCCACAGTCCCTCCACGCTCCCTTCTCCCCTAATTAGTATGAGTTCCATTTTCCCAGGCCTATATGTAATCTTTATTTTTCGTCTGTTCAGCTGCTTTGTTAGGACTTTTACGAGCTACCTCTGGAGTTGAGACATCCTGCCTCCGGAGTTGGGACAAACATGGTCAAACATCCTGACTTTGTATTTTCAAGTTCCTGGGGCTGATATCACCATCTGGGAACTTAAAACTGGTCTGGGCCTGTCTATATTAAGATATCCTTGCCTAAGCTTTTTCTTCTCTGGAGAACAGAGTAGGGGTCTTACAGAGGCCTCACATTAGAATATGTGCATGCAGGTACATGTGTGTTTATGAAGTCTAGAGGCTGGCGGCAGGCATCCCCACACACAAGTTTCAGGACTCCTAATCTCTTAGTTTGAGTTAACCAGTTCTCTGGTGGACATAAGTTTACAGATTTCTACTATCATAAACACCTGAATGATAGCATATTTTTACTATGCCAGGCAGTCTTATTTTTAAAAAAGAGAGAGAGCTCTGAATTCACACAGCCACCCCTAGAAGTAGTTCACTAGTTTCTATTCAGGTAATGGAACCAAGAACAGAAACTAGGCGATTGCATGGGGTTTATGTGAAAGACCCCATGCAATTGCCTAAAAGGTCTCCTGAGATAAACTCTGTTCTCAGTCGTGTTTTCCTCATATCTGAGGACAATGCCCAACGGGCTCTGGAGAAGAAATGAGAGGTTTATAACTGCAAGAGAAGGATCTGATCTCTGTTTTCCAAAACAGAGTAATCTTTGTAAGGATTCTCTCAGCTACAGCCATGGGACAAAGGGGCAGATACATTTATCTCTTACATTGGCGGATAGGGGCGGGTACCTGTAAATCTGGCTGCATAACAACGTCTCGTCTTGGGAACTTCTGCCAGCAAACGGGCAAATAAAAGAGTTACACTTTATCCCCAAGCTTTCTGCTAAAGCTCTGAACCCTTCTCCCTCCCCATTTCTGCCTCTGCCACGTGCAACCTTTTCTGTCTGACTTCCACAGGCAGTGGGCGGGCTCAAATGGGCTGGCTTCGGCGGCTTCTACAGAACCTTAACTCCACCCACTCATTCTCAAACTGCCTGGAGAGGCACAGACAGGTCTGGAAGCAGCTAAGATCCATACAAATAAGTTTACAATAGTCAGGATGGCTCTTAAGCCAAAAATCAACTTATAGCCTCAGGCAAGTCTTCCAAAAGGATCAGTTTATAGTCTGCCTCCTGGCAGATCTTCCAAAGGCTGTCCTTAAGCCAGCAACCATCAGAAAGAAAAAAAAAAAAAATTCAGGACACGAGTAAAATCCGTCTCTTGTTCCCCAGACCTCCCCAACTAAAACTTAAACATCTGGAGGGCAAGGCTCCTGACCCCACAGGCAAAAGAGTCATCTGTAGTATTTAAGGTGTGCCAGGGAAAAGATAAAAACCGGAAAACAAAATTGCCAAGTGCTGGCACTCGCTGACTTCCGAAAGCTGTTGGGTCCATGTTTTAAGTGAGGAAAAAGGCCACGGGCTAGCGAGTACCCTGCCAGGCCATCAACAACCTTATTAAAAGTGCCGCCTAGAAAGACAACCAGTCAGCTGACTGCCCCCAGGCGCCAAGACGAATGGGTGCATCAAGCTAAGAACTCCAGCAGACCTAGGCTTGGCTACAGACATGACAGGGAACCCAGAATGCAGCAGGGAAGCGATCCATTTCTGTCCTGGACACCAGAACCACTGACTCAGTCCTAGGAGTTTTGGGATGCCACCTCTCCTTTATTGTCGGGTACAGAGGACAGCCTTACCACCTCACCTAAAATTAATTGCACTTTCAGAGTTACTTAATGGGAAAAGATTTCCAGCTAAGATAGAAGCTTTCATTTCATTGTCTCATTCCAGATCTACTGCCTGTGTTTCTCACGTGCACACAGACAGGGCCCTGATCTTTGCCTTGTCCCTAATTCCAAAAAATAAGTTCTCATGCACCACTAGCTTTTCTCTTCCCAGTTCCCTCTTCTAACTAACTGCTCAGCTAATGGTACAGGACCACCACAGAACCGGAGTCCAGAGATCATCAAGTAAGAAACTGTAACAGCTAAAAGGTATTTACACCCCCAGGCCCAAAAGCATCTGGGCGCTACAAAAAGACTTTAATGTAAACATCTATTACTGTGAGATGCTTTTAACAATTGATCACCATCTCCTGGATGCCGAACTAGTAAAGGAAACAGGTGCTTTAAAATAATCTGTCTGATAAAGCTTAACATGTTTCAAAATCCATCTGGACAGGCCGGA
>CABHPH010140132.1:0-42249 GCA_902168325.1 Peromyscus nudipes
TGGCAAATGTGTTGCTAATAAAACACTGATTGGCCAGTGGCTAGGCAGGAAGTATAGGCGGGACTAACAGAGAGAATAAAAAGAGCAGGAAGGTAGAAGGAGACGCTGCCAGACGCTGCCAGCTGCTGCCAGGACAAGCAGTATGTAAAGATGCCGGTAAGCCACGAGTCATGTGGCAAGGTATAGATTTATAGAAATGGATTAATTTAAGATATAAGGACAATTAGCAAGAAGCCTGCCACGGCCATACAGTTTGTAAGCAATATAAGTCTCTGTGTTTACTTGGTTGGGTCTGAGCGGCTGTGGGACTGGCAGGTGAAAGAGATTTGTCCTGACCGTGGGCCAGGCAAGAAAACTCTAGCAACACCATCATGTGATCCAGATTAAGGGTGTGTGCTACCACTGCCTGACTTCTGCTAAATGGCTGGCTATTAGCCCTGATCCCCAGGCAACTTTATTAACATACAAATAAAATCACATTTCAGCACAATAAAATATCACCATACTTGCTCCACCAGGAATTGTTCGTTGTCAATAGCTCCTCAACTAGTGGTGAAACTTGATGAGCCCTCCCTCTTCCATCCTGGGACTTGGGTTGATCCGATCTTGTTTAGGTTGAGCATGTGGTCACAACTGTTGTGACCACAGGTGTGCAATAGCACTGCCATGCCCAGCAAGTACTATTTCAGGGCAGGTGTCCGCTGCCTCTGTCTCTTACAAACTTTCTACACTTTCTCCTGCAATGATAACTGAGCTTTGTCAGGAGAGGGCTTAATAGAAATGTCCCATTTAGAGATGAGCACTCTCTCTCAGTCACTGCATGCTGAATAGCTGTGATTCTCTGTATTGGTTCTCATCTACTGCAAAAAATATTTTTTTATTGAAAATAGATTTTTTTTATACAATGTATTCGATTACAGTTTCCCCTCCCTGGAACTCCTCCCAGATCCTCCCCACCCACCCAAATCCACACCCTTTATTTCTCTCATTAGAAAACTAAACAAATAGAAAAGTAAACCAGATGAGGACAAAACAAACAGGAAAAAAAGCACAAGAAACACATAAAGATGCAGACATATTACACTTGCCACAGAGAAATCCTATAAAAACACAAAATTGCAAAGGTATGGTTAAAAAAAAAAAACAGCCCAAAACAAAGCATTATGATACAAAATACCACTAAGTTCATCTTGTGTTGGCCATCTACTGCTGGGCATGGGGCCTGCTCTTAAGTGTGGTTTGTATACCCAGTGAGACTCCATTGGAGAAAACTAATTTTTACTATACTGTAAGATTTAGTGAATTGCTTAGTTACTACATGATCCAACTCAAGGCAGAGAAGAAAGCCTTGTTATCCAAACAAAAATTCATATTTTGCTGGGCGGTGGTGGCACACACCTTTAATCCCAGCACTCGGGAGGCAGAGGCAAGCGGATCTCTGTGAGTTCGAGGCCAGCCTTGACTACAGAGTGAGTTCCAGGACAGGCTCCAAATCTACACAGAGAAACCCTGTCTCGAAAAACCAAAAAAAAAAAAATCATATTTGTACTTGTGATGTTGAGTCACCTGAGGGATCATATTGGCCACTCTTAGGCTTAAAGGGGTTTCACTGGGAAACCCCATCACCCTCAGTTTTCAAAGGCAGTCATTGCTAGAGCTGAAGGTAGTGACTTTTCCACTTCTGTGGTTTTCCTCTTTGCAGAGACAGTGAAGTCGTGCTTGCTTAGAACCTGTTGAGGGCAGGTTTTTCAGTGCCCTGGTTTTCCACAGTGCTGGCTAACATGTGACCCCTTAGAATCTCCTTTTATTCTGCCTGAGTCTGCAGTGCCAAAGAAAATATTGATTTTTCAGGTTTATTGTGGGTAAAACAAGATAAAAAGAAGAAACAATGATATATTAAATATTGGTTGTTTCATACATGAAAAACCTCTAGCTTTTTCACCAAGGAAATAAATGTTTAGTTAGATCACTTTCACACATGGGGAGAATGAGTGTTGTCTGAGGAGTCCATAGAAGGAAATGAATTCAGGTGTGTGGTAAAATTCCACAGGAGATACGGAATTTGGTCTGACTGATGACAGACAGGTCTTGAGCCAAAGCACAGGAAATACGAAGAATCTCATTATGAGGAGTCTGACGAGTAAGTAAGGGTAAGTTGTGGAGACGCTGACTGGATGTTTGGCTTGGGCGCAGCATAGAGAATCCACGGAACTCAAGGCTGTACAGAAGGTCTTTGAGAGTCTGCCAATTGGTTATAATTGCCACATTGGGGCACAGAGGTCTCCAAGGCCATACTTGATGAACAATTTTTTTTTTGTCAGGAGGAATACATAATGCCCCCAGGACAGAACTGAGTGAGGTGTTCACAATCTGAGGGTCAGGAGATGTCTAGATATCCTTAAAGTCCAAAGGTACTTTGATAAAGCACTAGGTCCTACCCAGTCTTGGTTAGTTAGGATAAACATTGGCTGCACAGGGGGCATGCCTCTACCTTCTAGGTTAGGAGGCTCAATTACCTCTCTCCCGGTCAGAACTATGCATAGTCATGACTTCTCCAGGATGGGAGCCCTGTTCTAAGACCTCTATACCCCCCAAAAATGGACCAGTACCTCAAAGAAACAAGTTTACCTTGAACCTCTCTAGATACAGACAGTCTCAGATGTGTATCATAAGCCAACAGAATTGAGGGTGGTAAATGACATGGTTCTTTCTTCTGGAGCTCTAGGTAAGTGACAATTGAGTGAGATTCTCAGGATTCACAATATTCTACTAGGCAATTGGCACTGGGTTCTACTCTGCTGATTGCCTGGTTTGAGCACATAGAAATGTTAAATTTATGAAAAAGCATATTTTGTTATCTATAGTCTTTATTGGCATCTGTCCTCTCACCTGAACACATAAAGCATAACAAAATTTCAAATTTCAAAACTAGGAAGACTTGCTGGAAGCATAGACAGTGAGAGGGAACTCATCCTTAGATAGAGACAGAAAATAAGACTAAATGTCAATTTAGTCTTTCATGTCAAAAAAATCTAACTGGATTCAAACCCTGATTTTGTAGCAGTATATTGCCAATGTAATCGTGTGGTTTGGACTATTTATCAGTATTGGAGGTCACCCTAAATAAACCTGTGGCATATTATGGGATGCTGTGTGGTCTTAGTGTGAAGGGACAAAATCCAGATCAGAAAGTTATTGAGCCTATAGATGAACACGTTGGGCAGGAGGCTGCTTTGGTGCCTGGTAAGGTTTGATAGCAAGTTCATATCCCAGACACTGATGGAGAGAGCTTCCTGTGTGGCATAATAGGAAGAAGTGAACTTAGATTAGTTTTTTAAATTCACAGTTCACAGTGAAGGTAATCAGGAAAGAATTCCTGAGAGCCCTCCACCCAGAAGATTAAATGTAATGGTTTGAATAGGGTTCCACTACAGTCTGGCAATATTAAATTAGTGGACTAGCATGGAAGATGAAATAACATGTGCTGTTGGAAAAAATTTTCAGCCAGGCAGCAGTGGCGCACGCCTTTAATCTCAGCACTTGGGAGGCAGATGCAGGAGGATCTCTGTAAGTTCGAGGCCACTCTGGTCTACAGAGCGAGATCCAGGACAGGCACCAAAACTATACAGAGAAACGCTGTCTCGGAGAAAAAAAAAAAAGGAAAAAAATTTCAAACATGAGTCCTGACCAATAAATTCATTATGGAGATTATGCATAGAGACACTGGTCCATGCACATACTCACACACAGAGACACACAGAAAGCTGAACATAGATAATCATTGACTTTTCTATAGCTGAAAACAAAATGTGTAAATGATATCAAGAATGCTTTGTGTGGCCCAAAAAGATTTGGTACAAGAAATAAACTTTTAAAATACATACAAACAAATATCAGGGCTGGGATATATTCTTCAATGTTTCAGTTCATCATCCAGTGACTGCAGGAACCTTTTTACAATATTCTGATCAAATCCTCCCCCTTTGAGTGAGCAGGCACCTTTTCAGGTTACAGGAGAATCACTTCCTTTCACAATGGTGTATTTTTTAGATCACTTTGCTCTTTCTTCAGTTCGGCTTGTATTAAGCCACAATCTGCCTTCTTGGAAATGTCACCAGCTGGTCTAAGCTTGGACCTTTTAAGAACAAAGAGAATTGGGTGCTTTTTCTGTGTGCCAGGTTTTAAACAATGTACACTTGTTTTCCAATCTAAAAACTCTGTTTAAATCACTGCTCCTCATCTATGATGTTTACATGCCTTGTTAATCTTATTTCCTTTGATCTGCTATCAGAGTTTTAAAGCAACCTACCACCAGGACTTAATACTCCATAGTCTATCTGACTGCCAGGAACCCTATTTTTATTTCAGGATGAAGTTGTAGGAAGGTATTTGTGGGTGGGTGGGATGGAGACGCAAGCCATCATGGAATGGTCATATGTCAGATAAACATAATTTTCTTCTTCGCTGAAATACAATATTTGGGCAATATGAAATGAAACAGAAATTTTAAGTTGTCACTTTGACTTCAGCTTACATGGCACTATTTTCCTTTATTAAGCCATTGGGGATTACAACGGCAGACTCATTCTCCCAGAGAAGCAACTCACAAGCAGACATGAGTCTTTGTGTGGCAGATGAAATTCAATACAGTGGGGCAGAGATGGAAGAAACTTTTAACTTACAATCAATGTATTGACTCTCATTGCGTACTAGATTCCAGTTACAAAGATCAGATTCCAAGGAAGTGGGGCTACCTCTACACCTTACTGTCCACACAAGCCTAAATCGATGTCAGTTTATACCTACAGACCTGTTCAAAACTGGAACGAGTCTGAGTCTGCAGGCTCAGGGGTATGTATGTTAAGCATTTTCATGCATCTGTCATTATTCTAGGTACCAAAATTTTAAGTCTGAATAAGGTCAACTTCCTAATCTGATTTTGTCATGGAGACCATAAAACCTTACATTTTTTTCATGGTTAGATTCATAGGAAAGTGGAAGATATAATCCAGAAAATAGTCGACAAAGAAATAGTTGAGTCACAGAAAGAAATCCCCGTGAAGACAGAAATGGGAAATGAGCCATGGAAAGAGTAACAGAGCAATATACTGTGGATGAGGAAGTTAGCCCGGGGCTTCACTCAGCAAGCTTTGATTTGAAAATCTGCACATGAATAAGAAATTATTTTGGATTTCCTCCAAAACTATTAAGGTTCTGTACCACCATTTTTATCGAATCTTAGCTTGCCTTTGTTAAAAATCCATCAGTCAGTGGACACTATTTCCCCACTCTGAGTCTTTGGCCCTGTACTCCTTGGTCACTTTCTAGTTCCTACTTTTCAAATAAATTATTGTCAGGTCCAGTTCTGAACATGTCTAAAGCTCAGTTCAATGCTGCCTGTTCAGTATTGCTTTGCAGACTGTGGCAGGCACTTAATATCATCTAGCGCTTGATTACATTGTGTTAAAATCTTTGCGGATTGGGATTTCAGGGATTTTCATAAAACAATTCTTTTGATGTTTTGTTGAATTGTAGGTATGTTTAGAATGTCTACATGATAGTATGAATATGATTGAGATTAAAATGTACAGTACCAGTGGCTATCATCTAGCATATCACTAAATGAGAACAGGACAGTGTTGATTCATTAGTATTGCACAGAAAATAAATATATCTGAGATATTTGGGTGTATCATACACAGTACCAGGGTATGAAACACACTCATTAATTCACCCAAAAATGTTGATTAAGAGACTTTCATCCCTCCAATACTGCGCTGTGAGATGAGGGTACAATGCTGAATAAATTCAACGGATCCAGTTGGATGGTCTTTAAAGAATATTGGCAGGACACACCAGTGTTAAAAGTGTATATGACACATTCATAATTTAAGAATGCATCAGAGCACTTAATCTCCATCAAAAATGATCTTGCATGTACTGATTTAAAAAACATGTATATTAACACTTGGTCATTATAATTTATATTTTCTCCATCTTTTCCAAAAAGGCTCAAGTGTGATACTCAAATGCATTTGTTGCAGCATTGATCCATCATGGTGCCGTTAGCAACCTTCTAATACAGATTTAATGAGAGGGCAATATATGAAGTTGACATCATTTCTCATATTAAGCAGAGGTGAAACTTCTGTTAATCACTGATTTCTTTATTTGTGATAAACTTTTTCATATACCTTTCATATTTTTACCACAAGAAATATTAACCTTTAAACACAAGCAATTTTATGCATATTCCACTGCCATAATTCATTAAAGTGTGCTCATGGTTAATTCTTAAGTTTCCTGAAGGAATATTTCATGAGACTTGAAGAACCAATCAAATGTTTCACACACAAAAAGGTATTTAACATCTTCTACATGCCCTGGAGGAAAGTAACAGTAATTTAGCACTTGTCAATATTAGTAATGTTAACACGATTAAGGGAAGACATGTCTTTTTAAACTCTGTGTTGTCTGGCACCCAGGAATTCTGAGCTTTTGAGGAACAAAGAGATGTGAAAGATTATCATTGATTACAATAGATTCTAGAGAATATTGATGCAAGGAACTTTGAATTTGAGATATGAAAACAACTCCTCCTGGGAAGTCCAAAAATGGTTTGATAAGTTTATTGAAAAGTTACTGTACATCCCAAGCACAAAGATTCATGAAGAGAAACAAATTTGTTATACATAATTTCCCTCTCAAAGGATGGAACACCACTCTTCTTAATCTTTTCTGTCAGATGGCAGTGGTATGAGCGAGGCCTCCCACGTTGGCACACTGACCATTTACACTGAGCAGAAGGTCACAGATGTACAAGAGGGACAAACATGTGACCTCAGCCTGGTTAGACCTGAGTCTTAATAGGCAGAAACTGTGCCTCATAGACTATGGAGAACAAAAGAGAAGACCGGAGAATACTCCGTGCACTTTTGCACAGTTAATAATTTTCATTTATTTTGCTTGACTTTAGAATTTCTTGGAATCAAAACCAAACCCTTTACCGCCTAGATGAACACCAGTCCTGCATTCGATTTTTCAAATACAGTTTCCACATTAGTGAAAATGGATACAAGTGTCAGTTCTATTAGGGAGGCAGGGTGTCAACTCTACTTTCAGAAAAGGAAGTATCAAGATACAAGGATTGACAAACTTGGCTAAAATTCTGGAATTGACTAGCAACAGGACTAAGTAAGGTCCAAACAAATGTCCTATCATCCTAATGCACTTATCTCTGTGCTAACGAGAGAAAGATTATTTGGCAGATGGAACTGAGCAAATAAATGGAAATCAAAGTGCCTGGTTTAGGAAAACTAGGGGAATACTGGGAATATTGTTTAAATTAGCATCCTTCATAGTGGACATTAAATTGTCCCCTGCTGTTTGTGCACATAAAAGGCTATGGACAGTTTCAATGATAGTTTAGGAGGGAGCTTCATTTTGGTGGGCTTCTCAGATTGGCCTCAGCTGGAACTCTTTCTTTTTGTCTTTATTTCAATTTTCTACTTTCTAACTCTCTTTGGCAACACCGCCATCATTGCTGTCTCCCAAATGGACCTTCGATTACACACTCCCATGTACTTCTTCCTCTCACACCTCTCCTTCCTGGACCTCTGCTACACCACCAGCACTGTGCCCCAGCTCCTCATCAACCTTCATGGACTTGACAGGACCATCAGCTATGGAGGGTGTGTGGCCCAGCTGTTCATATCTCTCGCTCTGGGTTCCACTGAGTGTGTGCTCTTGGTGGTGATGGCCTTCGACCGCTATGCTGCTGTGTGTCGTCCCCTGCACTACACGACCATCATGCACCCCCTTCTCTGCCAGCTATTGGCGATTGCCTCATGGGTAGGAGGCTTCTTGAACTCTCTGATTCAGACAGGCCTCATGATGGCCATGCCCCTCTGTGAACACCAACTGAATCACTTCTTCTGTGAGATGCCAGTTCTCCTGAAGTTGGCCTGTGAGGACACGGGAGGAACAGAGGTCAAGATGTTTGTGGCCAGAGCCATAATCTTGGTTTTCCCTGCAGCACTAATTCTTGGCTCCTATGCACAGATTGCCAGGGCAGTGCTGAAGATCAAATCAACGGCTGGACGAAGAAAAGCTTTTGGGACTTGTGGGTCCCACCTCCTGGTGGTTTCTCTGTTTTATGGCTCAGCCATCTACACATACTTACAGCCCAAGGGAAGCTATTCTGAGAGTGACGGGAAGTTTGTTGCCCTTTTTTATACTATCATCACCCCCATGCTCAACCCTCTGATTTATACCCTGAGGAACAAGGATGTGAAGGGGGCTCTGTGGAGAGTGCTAGGGAGAGGCAGAGACTCGGGGTAGGGGAAGAAAATAGGGCCACTACAACTTTCTGTGATAGCTCTCCTATCATTAAGTTCATCCTGTTCTGCTGACTAAGAAATATCCTTCAGCAAGTCTCAGAATTTTGTTGCTTTCCTCTTTGGGAGGTGAAAGTCAAGATCTCTTTAGCTTCTTTCTCTGTTAGTGTGTGCAGTCCTTGAAAGAAGGGGGTCAAAGCTGATGTAGCTTAAACATTGCACAGGAATGTTTGAGAAGATGGTCTGTTCTCACCTCATGGGAGACTAGCACAGGGGTTTAGGAATTTCTGAGAATGAGGGAAGACTTAATTGAATGAGACACCCCTTTTCCAAAGCTGGTGGTTCCCGTTGTATGTTGTGTAGATGGTACTTTGCCCATACGTATAGAACATTGTTCATCACTGGTTTTCTAACTAGTTGGCTGCATCCTTCCACACATCAGGGCTTAGATCACCTCTGCCTTTTTAGCTTTTTAGTGCCCACTATTACCAGAGTGGGGAAAAGGAGACTACGGTCGAATAGGCATCATCAGAAGAGAGTTTTAGACATGACGTCACTTCACTAATACGTAAAGAAAATAACAAAATATATGAAACAGCACCAAATAAGAAGAGCATCGAAACCTTCTCAGATGGGCCCAACAGGTTTGTTTGTTACCATGGTGAAGATATTCTTCACTGAAGAGAGAAGAGAATAGAAATGATTATAAAAACATAAGCATGGAGAAAGTGGTATAACAAAGAGAAAGAATGAAAGTAACACCAGTGAACGCAGAGAGAGGAGTTAGTGTAGGCAGGAGGGATGGAGTCTTCAGATCCTACCACAACTGTTTCTTTTCAGGTACTTAAACGATGGTTTCAGATCAAAGAATAGATATCCTTGTAAATAAACTTTAAAGTTTTAGTCATTTTTCTGGTTGGATAAAAAAAAGTCTTAATTCCAACAGCAATTGCTACTTAGTCTTTGAAATATTTTTATACAAATAACTGTGAGAGCTACATATAATCACCAGTAATTCATGATTAAACTAAGCTTCAGAATTTTTAAGTAACTTATCCACGTTCACATGACATGAGCCTGAGACACTTTTTGTAACCCCAAGCCAACCCATACCATTGCACATTATGGTTCTCTTTTTCTGAGAAAGGATTCCCCTCCCCATCACACTTTTTTTTCAAGGTCCTGGGTATCCAAGCTTGTGAATCACCACACTAGAAGATGTGTCCCTGTGTTACTGAGCTGTATGTCCAGCCAGTCTCGAGAGTGAAAGCTTAATAGTAGAGGAGTGAGCTTGGAAAGTTGGAAAGGAAACTAAATGGGAGCAGAAAGCGCATCACCAATTCTCCCTGCTCTGTTATGACCTGGCTTCTGCATTCTTCCGAATTATGAACATTCTGCCATCAGTGTGCATGTTTTTGTTCTTTTATAAGGTGAATGTATAAAGCAATGTGATCATTGCTTCCATTTCTTGAACCTTTTCTGTCAAAAATCCATGCTGAAGAGTGTACTACATTGTCACACTTAGTACCTCAACATTTTAAACAGATGTAGTTCCTCTCCCTATCATTGCATTAGTTTTACTGATTAAGGCACTAAAGTTCAAGTAATTTTTGTATAACTTGCTTCAGGTTACCTAAGCATTATTAAATGAAGGGTCAGCATTTGGACCTGGCCTATTAGACTTCGACCCTACTTCCTTAGCTACTACTCAGCCATCCACACTTTTATACCTCTTTAGCTCAAGATAATCACTAACCATACACCTGAAACAAATGCTTTCTCTTGCATCCTTTCATACTGTTTAAACAATTATGGCATGCACACATACTTGATAGAGAAAGGAGGACTAAAGAAAGTTTGTGACTAGTGCATTACTCTTTTATTTGACAGTCAGTAAAGAGAGATGATCGTTTAAAGATAGCATTACCCCAGTGAAGCAATTGGTACAGCTGGGCACACACAGCCACTGCTTTTGCAATTTATGTCTTGTGGGATGCAGATGCCATCTCCATGGAAACCTCTAACCCCTGGGCAGCCATAGACCTTCTCATTCAAAACAGTGGCTAAATGATTTTTGCCACCAAGAGCAAAGCCATGTCATTTGCAGAAAAAAAAATGAATGCAACCTGAGATAATTATATTAAGAGAATTAAGCCAATCTTAGACAAATGTATATATACATATATATATGTTTGTTCTATAAATGATCATGCATATATAGGAGTGATCAACAAAATGAAAAGCTGGCTATTAAAAATAATAAAATGACAAACTCTTGTGTGATAGTTTGAATGTAATTGGCCCCCATAAGCTCATAGGGAGTGACACCATTAGGAGGTGTGGGCTTGTTAAAATAGGTGTGGCCTTATTGAAGGAAATATAGCATTGTGGGGGCAGGCTTTGAGGTCTCTTTTTCTGAAGCTTCTCTCAGTGTCACAGACCACTTCCTGTTGCCTTCTGATCAAGATGTAACCAGCACAATGTCCGCCTGCATGCTGACATGCTCTACACCATGATGATAATGGACTGTAAGCCCTTCTGAACTGTATGCTTCCACAATTAAATGGTTTCCTTTATAAGAGTGGTCATGGTCATAGTGTCTCTTCACAGCAATAGAAACCCTAACTGAGACACCTTGGCTAGAAAAAAAAAAAGAAAGAGAAAACTGAATAATTAATACCATTGCAGCAGACACCATGGAAATGCAAAGATCACTGGAGATCTCTCTGAGAAACAGTAAACCAATGAGTTTGATGACACAGACAAAATGGACAAGTTCTTGGATACATTCAGCTTAGCAAGACTGAATCATAAGGAAATGTAAAGCTTCAATGGAGCAATCACAATCATTGAGATTAAATAAGTGATTTAAAAAGCATCTTACCAAAGAAATACCCAGTACCAGATGACTTCATTGTTGAATTCTACCAAGCTTATAACAAACCACTATCAAAACTTTCTTGATTATTTCAGGGGAAAATAAATAACTAAATAAATCTTTTTTAAAAGAATATTAAGTCAGGGGCTGGAACGATGGCTCAACAGTTGAGAGCACTGGCTGCTCTTCCAGTGGACCTGGGTTTGATTGCCAGCACCTACATGGCAGCTCCCAGCCCTCTGTAACTCTAATTCTAGTGAATTTAGCGCCCTCTTCTGGCCTCTGCTGGCACTTTACACACATGACACACCAGCAAACATGCAGGCGAAACACCTATGCACACCAAATAAAATCAAATAAATTAAGTATTTTTAAAAGACTACTAAGTCACTTTATTCTGAATTGTATACTTCACGTGTATGTAATTGTTTGATAGATGAATTATTCTGTGTGCATGGTGTACAATAAAGGAGCCAGTGAAATCATGTTCAACTCTGGGTTGAGTTTTACGTGAGTATAGTTCCCGATATTTCAAGGAAAAGCAAATGAAATACTTTAGCGAAATACTTCAGTGTATGGTGTATATAGTGTATATGTGCATGTACGCATGTTTCTAAATGTGTGGGTACACGTGTGTGTATGCAGGTACTCATGCGTGTGTGTGTGTGTGTGTGTGTGTGTGTGTGCGCACGCGCGTGCATGCGTGCGTGTGCGTGCACACACACGCGAGCACAGAGAATCAAAGATGGCATTGGGTATATTCTTCAAATGCTCTCTACTTTGTTTGTTTTTAAAGATTTGTTTTATTTTCATTTATGTATCTTTGTATGTATCTATTATGTATGTGCATGTTATGTGCAGGGACCTGAGGCCAGAAGATGAGTTTGGATCTCCTGGAGATGGAGTTATAGGTAGGATTGTACCACCCAATGTGGGTGCTGGGGACTGAACTTAGATTCTCTGTGCAACAGGCCCCAGACCTTAGCATAACTCACTCAATGACAGAAGCACAAACTCAGCATGTAGACACCCCCAGCAGCCAAATTGAAAACAAAGACCTGGTCCATCAGAGTCCATATGATTCTGGGGAAGTCTTCTAACAGTTCCACTTCTGTTTAACTGTTCTTGTTAAATGAAGTATGCCAACCCAGAACATGGCTTTTGTGCTTAAAAGATCACCCTGAGAAACACCCAGTGTAGTCCCTGACTGGCTAATAAAGACTTTCTATTGGCTTAAATCCATGTGTCTTAGCTGTGAAAAGACACCATGACCATGGCAACTCTTATAAAGTAGAACATTTAATTGGAGTGGCTCGCTTACAGTTTCAGAGATTCAGTCCATTATCATCATGGCGGGGAGCCTAGTGGCGTGCAGGCAGATGGTGCTGTGGCCGAGAGTGCTACATCTTGCAGGCAACAGGAATTCAACTGACAGTCAGTCACACTGAGGAAAGCTTGAGCAAAAGAGATCTCAAAATCCGCCCGCACAGTGACACACTTCTTCCAACAAGGCCACTCTTCCTAATAATGCTACTCTCTCTGGGGGCCATGTCCTTTCAAACCACCACATCATACCCAAGCAGTCTTCTCTGGTGGATATCCCACAACACTCTGCAAAAGCAGCAAGCACGCCGGGCGGTGGTGGCGCACGCCTTTAATCCCAGCACTCGGGAGGCAGAGCCAGGAGGATCTCTGTGAGTTCGAGGCCAGCCTGGGCTACCAAGTGAGTTCCAGGAAAGGCGCAAAGCTACACAGAGAAACCCTGTCTCGAAAAACCAAAAAAAAAAAAAAAGCAGCAAGCACTCTTAACTGCTGGGCCATCTCTGAAGTCCCTTAACCATACATATTGAGTCTTTCAATCAAACTCAAAACCCACAGATTGAGTTAATCAAGATATTCAATTTGCCCCAAAGCCCATCTTTGTCTCCTGAGTACTGGGATTATAGTTAGTCACCATCCCTGTCCAGCTTCTACACAGGTTTTGGGTATCCAAACTCAGTACCCCACACTTGCACAGCAATGCTATCCACTGAACCACACACCCTGATGTGGTTAATCACATCTTAACAAAACTATTAAAATCAGTACTTGCTAATTATGTTGTAAACAAAACTTTGATATATTAAAAAAAAATCTATCCGTCTCTCCAAAACCTCCCATTACGCACAACTAATAAAAAACATAATCATATTCTACCCGGGGAAGTTTTTCTACATCATTTTTAAAGCTTGTTTGGTAGTTGTTAATCTTGATTGTCACCTTGATTGGATTGAGACAAACTTAGGAGATTTGTAAAGCTCTGGCTGTGTCTATTAAGACCAGTCCTGAATGTGGGCAGCACCAACCGCAGTCTGATAGCCCAGATACAATAAAAGGAGTCATAAAGAAAGCCTTATACAGGAGTAAACAACTGCTGAGGGGAACTCTGACCAGCCAGTGTATAGAGAAGAGGTCCTAGGATCTGTGGAGCTGCCTGCACCTGTGGAGAGTACTCCAGGCTTGTAGCTTTCATAAGTCTTCACCCTTGTTGATGTGGGCTTCTCAGTTATTCAGTTGATTTTGAGTCATGCCTGCTCTCAGAGGTAAGTCCTCATCCATACTCCTATTAGTAGCTGTAGCTAGAGTTTTTCTGGTCCTGCCTGGCCCAGGGTCAGGACAAATCTCTCTCACCCGCCAGTCCTGCAGCTGCTCAGACCCAACAAAGTAAACACGCAGAGACTTATATTACTTATAAACTGTATGGCCGTGGCAGGCTTTTTGCTAATTGTTCTTATATCTTAAATCAACCCATTTCTATTCGTGGCTCGTGGCTTACCGGTACCGTACATCGCGCTTGTCATGGCAGCAGCTGGCAGTGTCTCCCTGCCTCAGCCTTCTACTTCCCAGAATTCTCCTCTCTCCTTGTCCTGCCTCTACTTCCTGCCTGGTTACTGGCCAATCAGTGTTTTATTTATTAACCAATCAGAGCAACACATTTGACATACAGAACATCCCACAGCATGTAGCCCCCATAAAAACCCATTAGTTCACCAAAAAGAAAGCCTAACACATTTTTTTCCTGTTTCCTAGCTGATATATGTGAGCTTCTCCTTTCCTTTGAATATGAACTTCCTTGAATCATATTCTTGCTCCCCTTTCAGTCAAAATGAAGGCCTAAAAATTAATATGACATTAATACTATCACTGAGCAACTATCTGCCATATACCAGGAATCCACAAACAGTGGTTCAAGGTAGGTCATGGTAACATCATCTTACAGGTGGGGAAACTAAGGCTCAAGCATGTCAGATCACAAGGCTAGCAACGGCAAAGCTATTTCCTTAAGTCATATTATGGTTCTTTAAGTGACTATAGGCAACTGTGCATTGACTTTTTTATTTCCCATAGTATGAAAGAGTATTATTTTTCAGTACTTTTTTTGGTTTTTTGAGATTCAGTATATTATTTTAAGTGAACATATGAATTTGTAAGATTATTATAAATAAAAACAAGGCACAAAACAATGAATATTAATATATTACACATCTTACAGAAAAATGAAAGTATTATACTCCCCAGCAAAAGTAATGAGTTGGATCCATTCCTATTTGTAAACATATCTGGGAATATATGAGCACTACAGGAAGGGTACAGAGAAGAAACAGATTTGAAGTGTCGTGAACATGGCAGGCCTCAAGTGAGACGTGGCATTTGGTCTGACTGGTGAAGGTCTAGTGGGATTAGGATCAAAGTAGGGAGGTAGAATGTATATCAGACTACAGAGTCCCATGTTCAAGTAAGAAGTTGTATTTTGAGAATAATTAGTAAGGCAAATTAGCCTGGCAGAGCGTGGGGAATAGAGAGAGCTGAGAAATTGCTGGGCCAATCTTAGAGGGCCATTCTGCTAATTATAAGTAGTGCAATGGATCCCAGCAGTTTCCAAGACCACATACACTTGTCAACTCATTCTCCTTACCATTGTCGCCAAAGAATGTACATGTGAATAACAGTCAAGAAATGGTGTCACACTATGCCAGCCTAGTTTTGAGATCAGAAGGAGGCTGATGGCTCTCCATCTTCGTTGCTCTCACCACTAAGGTCTGGAATATCAGCATTGTGTGCTGCTGAGGGAAGATCATTTACTATCATGATTTTTCTGAGACAGAAGTTCTGACCTGAGTTCTTCCCAACCAACTTTCAGACATCCGTAGCTGTCACCAGTCTCTGGTGGGCATCATTTCTCCTTTGCAGTCAACAGAATTGTTGAAGGTTTTGAACTCCAGGTAAGTGCTGACTGGGTGAGCTCCTTAGGTTACACAGTCAAAATACAGAAAATAAGAGACGTTACGTTGGGCAATTAACACTTAGAATTCCCTTCTATAACAGATAATGTGATACCAAAGCTTTGATAGCCAAGGAAATTCCAAACACCAGATCCAAAAGACAAAGAATAGAGGTCCTGTCAGGGTTGTTGAAATAAATCAAGAAATTCTTAGAACAGTAGACAACAGGAGGAACCTCTTCCAGATTGAGACACTTATCTTTAAACATCCCCTTTTCAGGTTCTAATGCTTAATTGGGAACACCTGTTTCCCAGGAACAATGTTTAAAGATGGTTTCTCAATTTTACTACGCTTTGATTCTAGATGTTTAGTCAAGGTTCTACTCCGTGTACAGCCGAGAACTTGTGTAACAGTTGATATTCTGTCTAATGTGTTCAGACCATCCACTAAATAATAACTGTAACATCTGGTGATGGCTAGGATTAGCGCATACATTATTTGGAGCTGGTTACATCTGCTTAGGATCACTTCCCCTTTCACCAATCAACAGGACAAGATACTTTCAAGCAATGACCTCTGCTTGAGGAATAGAACACAGGGAAGCTTCTGTGCTGTGCCCATTTTCCTCAGTATTTGGAGACTCATCAGCTGGGAGGAGATCTTCGTACGTCTCCCTGCTTTCCGTTGTGTCCTCCTCACCAGCTCTCACCCACACGCAGTGGGAGGCTCATTTCTGCCCAGTCCCTGAGCCAGTGTGACCACAGTCAAAACACATCTGGCTCATAATATAGAATTAGAAAAAGATTTTCAACAACGAAGCACAGCTCATATGAACTCACAGAGATTGAAGCAGCAATCACAGTGTCTACCTAGGTCTGCACCAGGTCCTCTGCAAACATACTGTAGCTTCCAGTTAGTATTTTTAGGGAATTCCTGAGTGTGTAAATGAGTGGGTCTCTGATTCTTGTGCCTTCTCTGGGCTTTTATTTTTCTGTTGGCTTAGCTTGTCTAACTTCCACATGATGATTTCAATTTATCTTATCATGTTTTGTTTTGTTATGTTTGGTTGTTATCTCTTAGAAGCCTGCTCTTTTCTAATGGGAGACATGAGGATCTGGATGGGAGAGGAGGTAGGGAGGAACGTGGAGGAGGAGAGGGAGGGGAAACTGTATTCTGATTATGTTTTATGAGAGAAAAATCTAGGTTTAATAAAAGGGGGAAAGAAATAATGTTTGAGATATACTAGAGGCCAAATTTGTGTCTATGTGATCAATAAATTGCAGTTACTGTTCAAGAATGGAAATGTTTCTCAGGGGTTAATTTTATTTACCCCTTTGATTGTCTTGATTATTAAATACGAACATAAGTCAGACCCTGGCTATTGACCACAAGGGAGAGTGGAAATGGGGAAAATTTTTTGAAAGATTAGAAAGGTGTTATAACTCCAGCAATTGAATCCTCCTTCTCCCCTCTGCACCTCCCAACCCACTCTTCCTCTGTTTCTGTTCAGAAAGGGACAGGCCTTCCATGGGTATCAGCAAAGCATGGCATATCAAGTTGCAGTAGGACTAAGCTCCTCCCCTTGTATTAAGACTGGACAAGGCAACCCAGTATGAGGAATAGGTTCCCCAAAGCCAGCCAAAGCATTAGAGACAGCCTCTGTTCCCACCATTAGGAGTCCCACAAGAAGATTAAGCTACACAATTGTCACATATATGTAAAGGGCCTAGGTAAGTCCCATGCAGACTTCCTGGTTGTTGGTTCAGACTCTGTGAGCACCTATGAGGGCTGGTTAGTTGTTTCTGTGGGTTTTCTTGTGATGTCGTTGACTGGTTTGTACAACCCCACCTCCCTCTCTTCAGCAGGATTTCCTGAGCTCGGCCCAGTGTTTAGCAGTGGTTCTCTGCTTCTGTTCCATCAGTTACTGGATGAAGCCTCTCTGATGGCAACTGGGGTCGTCACCAAAGTATGAATATAGCAGAATATCATTAGGCATCACTATGTTGACATTGTTTTCTCCAGTCCTGTTTGGTTCTATCCTAGGTCTCTGGACCATCCAGCCTCTGGGGTCCTGGCGCTCCAGGCAGTGCCAGGCTGGGCTCACCCTCATGGCATGGGTCTGAGGCTGAATCAGTCACTGGTTGACCACTCCCACAATCTCTGTCCCACCCTTACTCCATCACACACAGACCTTCATGTAGATTCAAGTCGGACGTCTGTTTCACTTTACTTTTCTCCAAACAACTTCTGTTATTATTTCTTAAAGGGTAAATTATTCAGAAGCAAACTATCTTTATTGTTTAGCATAGAAACTATTCATTTCTTTTGCATTTTTTCTTGCTTAAATGCTCTTTTTTTCTTACAATTATTAAAGTAGATATTATTTTAGAGCAGTTTAAGCCACAGCAGTGTTGTATGGAAATTGCCCATTTATTCTCTGCCCCCCCCCACATGCATAGCCTTTCAGATTATCAACAGCCTGAACTACAGTACCCCACTGGTCACAACTGAAGAATGTACCTAGAGACATCATTATTGTTCACATTCCACAGTGTGTTTCACTGTCGTTGGTTTTTGTGTTTGCTATCATACATAAAAAAATGCCAAGACCAGCATCAAAGTTCCCCATGTTCAGTTAATATTTACATATATTGTGGGATATGGGTCTCTCTCTATCCTTCTGCATGTACATATCCAGTTTCCCCAGGACAAAGAAATAAAAGGCAACCTCTGCTTTTGAGAGACTTGATAATATGAACATAATACCCTTAAGACACAAGCAACAGCAGAAAAGTGTCAGAAATGATGAAAGAGCTGATCTAACTTACAAGATACAAATACATTAAAAAAGAAACTATCTCCAAAGTCACCCAACTATCAAGGAAAAAAATATAATACCACTGTTTCATGCACAATAGAATAAAAAGAACAAAGTATCTTGGGATAAAACAAAATGAACAGGTAAAAGACCTGCATATAGATACCATAAAACCTTACAGTTCTTTTTATAATTTTGCCTCAGCAAAGCAATGAGCTTTTAAAAGAACCAACTTTTTAATACCTTTCCTACCTTTTAGTATATGAAAGTGTATAACTAATCTAGTTTCTTGGGGGGGGGAATTAATTCCTACTGACTTTGTATGAGAATCTAATGTTTAACTCAACAAATTTTATTTAAAATTGCTATGCTATTAATGTATCATCTTTTTCTTAGATGGCAAAAGAAGCCACCAGCATTTGTCTTTACATTCACTGTATTCTCTACTGACGAAGAGTCACATCGTGTAGAGGCACAAAGGCATATTTAAAAGAGAGAAAGAAACTGTTTAAGGAAGACAGGTCTGGTGAGAAGGGAGCATCTTGTCACAGGGGAGATGATAAGAAGTGAGAAAATATTCATGGTGGGGAGACTCATTATAAGAAACTTATTTGTGATTGCATTTTTCCTATGATGTAGATACAGGCTCTAAATCCTTCATGGCAGATGATGACAGAGTCAGAGACCGTTACACTACCCATACACACTTAATTGCAGAAAAAATGAGCAGCCAGAGTAAAACTTCTGAAGTCATCCTGAGGACTCCTTCCTCCTCCTCTACTGAAACACTTTGCTCATAGACTATGCAAAGGAGCAAATGAGAATAAGAGTGCTGGGGGTTCTTTCATAAGAATTTAACAGCAGATTCCACACTGGTGCTCTTGGGTCCTCAAGTCAAGACTGTGAGGAAGGCAACACCATCCCTACAGGGTTGAAAATATACTATCTAGAGCACTAGGTGGCCCGAATTGAGACACAAATCAAACAGGCAGGAGGAATATGATTCAACCAAAGGTCACATGACTACTGCTCCAATCATCTCTTCCCTGGGTAAGAATAGAATTAAGAATAGAAAATTCAGGCGTGGAGAGTAGAGCTGAGTTGAATAATTAAGTATGATATGGAGCCTATGACTCTGGGGTGTATATAGAACATTGTGGAATAATGTTTTAATTCATGTTCTTTGCAGTGTAATTTTTTTTTTACTTCAAAAGCCCTAAACCCATCAATACCAGCAGCTAGACTCAGCCACGAATAGCAACAGGCCAACTGAAGATAAGGAGCAGCGAGATGCAGAGAAAGTGTATTGAGGCAATGCATACTGGGAAGATCAGACAAAGGAATCCAGTGACCACATATTTATCCGTAGGGTACAAATATGAGACTGGGGTCTAAACAGAGAAAGATGTGGGGCAAGAAGATCACATTATTAAGCAAGCCAAGTCAAGGTGTGGCCCAGCTTTCATTGTCTCAGCTCTAGTCCTGCAATGTGAGCCCATAAATTGTTGATCTGCCAATAATGGTCTTCTTGGGAGATCAGTGTGGGTATAAATGTAGTGTCATCATTGTACATAACACTTCACATTTTGGTGATAGTCTTTCATGTCTTTGCTGCTCTTGGAATCCAAGATGACTAGAGGTTTAAAACAAGGATTCTCTGTGTCTCCAGCCTATGCAGAGTCAACAGGTGAAGGAAAGAGAGCAGAATGGCGGCAAATGTGCAAGGCTTTCATCTAGCTTTAATCGCCGTGTGGAGCAAAGCGGGAAATCAACTCACTTCAGCAAAAGGAGCATCTAAGTGCCTTTTACAATAAGAATCGTTCCATTGTCTTCTGAAGTTTGTGAAAGTAGGGGGCTATGGGTAGTTTCAATCTCAGCTTAGAAGGCTTCATATTGGTAGGCTTCTCGGGTTAGCCTTAACTGGAACTGATCCTCCTCTTCTTCATTTCCATTTTCTACTCTCTGAGCCTCGGTGGCAACACCACCATCACTGCTCTCACTCACTGAACCTCCAACGGCAAGCATCCATGTGCTTCTTCCTTGAGCACCTCTCCTTCCCAGACCTCTGCTTCACCAGTAGCACTGTGCCCCAGCTCCTGATCAACCTTTCCCAAGCTGATCAGACTATCACCTATGCTGGGTGTGTAGCTCAGCTCTTCAGAGCACTATTGCTGGGTGTAACTGATTGTGTGCTCCTTGTGGTTATGGCTTTCATCGCCACAGTGTGCATCACTGATTGCAGGAAACCAATCTGGTTCCTATCAGATGATGTGCTGCACAGTGGAGCCAATCCACTGTAGATAATTGGGTGATAATCTATCCTGCTTGTAGGTCCTGTGGTTCCTGGAATCCAACCTGACTGCAGGTTTAGAACAAGGACTCTTTGGGTCTTCAGCCTGTGATACCTAGGCAGAGAGTCAACAGGAGATAGACCAGAAGGAAGGCAAATGTGCCAGGATTCCTACAGCTTTGAGTGACTCTGTAGGCTCAAGTGACTTCAGAGTGCCCCCTACGATAGCAAGCATTGAATTGTCTTCTGTTTTGTGAGGCTGAAGGGCTATGGACAGTTTCAACACCAGCCTGGAAGGTGGCTTCATTTTAATGGGCTTCTCAGATTGGCCTCAACTGGAGCACATCTTTTTTATCTTCATTTTAATTTTCTACTTCCTAACCATCTTTGGCAACTCCACCCTCATCACAATCTCACGAATGGATCGTCGGCTACAGACGCCAATGTACTTCTTCCTCAACAACCTCTCTTTCCTGGACCTCTGCTACACCACCAGCACTGTGCCCCCGCTTCTTGTCAATATTTCTGGACTTGACAAGACCATGAGCTATGCTGGGTGCATGACCCAGTTCTTCACAGTGCTCTTGCTGGGGGGAACTGAGTGTGTGCTCCTCGTGGTCATGGCTTTCGACCACTGTGCCGCTGTGTGCCGTCCACTACACTACACTAGCATTATGCACCCCCTTCTCTGCCAGGCGTTGGCCATCTCCTCCTGGGTGGGAGGCCTTGCGATCTCCCTGACTCAAACAGGCCTCATCATGACCATACCTCTCTGTGGCCGTCACCTAAACCACTTCTTCTGTGATATGCTTGTTCTCTTGAAGCTGGCTTGTGAGGACACAGAGGGGATAGAGGACAACTTGTTTGTGGCTGGAGTCATAATGTTGGCCTGTCCTGTAACACTAATTCTAGGGACCTATGCACACATTGCTCATGCGGTGCTGAAGATTAAGTCAGTGGCTGGGCGCAGAAAGGCTCTGGGGACTTGTGGGTCCCATCTCGTGGTGGTTTGCCTTTTTTATGGCTCAGCCATGTACACGTATCTCCAACCTGTCCATGGGTATTCTGAGAGTGAAGGAAAGTTTGTTGCCCTTTTTTATACTATAGTTACTCCTATGCTGAACCCTTTGATTTATACTCTGAGAAACAAGGATGTGAAGGGGGCTCTGTGGATGGTGCTTGGGAAATGAATAGACTAGGAATAAGAGGAGAAAGGTGTCTGGATAAAATATCGTATAATCTCTCACACTGTCAAGAATTCTGCGCCCAACATACTTTCCCTTAGAAGTGAGACATAAAGAATTTTGTGGGATGGGGGCGAGTCTGACTGAATATATTTCCCTAGGGACTTTCAAACAAGTAATGTATTATTTTTTTTAATGGTGTTCTTCAAACTGAGGAAAAATAGACATAGCTAAGAATAGTTATAAAATTTCAGAATGCTCTAGTATCATAAACAGTACATAAGCCACCCACATCTCTATAAAGACTAAAACACAAAACAACTAAAAAGAAATACCACACTAAGAAATAAGCAATATAAAATATGTAAATTAGAGTAGGAAAGATTCAAAATGTGTGTTGTTTTATGTTAGTATATTTCCTTTCATTTTTCTTATCTTCATGTTTATGTCATGTTACTCTCACATCAGAATAGTTTGCCCTAGTCAAAAGATGTTTCTTAAGGTTCGTGGTAACTAACCACAGACTTGTAGTACAAAAACTTCTGAAGATAATAAACACTCACAACTACAGGAAATCACTGAAGAACGAGTGTGAACATGAGAGACAGAGAGAGAAGAGAACTGTAACACAAGACAGTTATAAATGCTTATCTGTAGTCACTGTTGTAACTGGTGACTTATTGAATGCTTATTATTGAACGGATAAAAATAAATATTTAAGAGATCCAAACATATATTTCTTTGAGAAACTTGCTTCTTCTAAGAACATGAGAAGTAAGAGGAAGACTAAGGTATTTCATGCACAGCAGGTATGGTGGCGTACGCATGTGATCCCAGCACATGAGTGGCTGAGATGGGAAAACAGAAAGTGCAAGAATATGCCTCCAGAAATGAAAAAGAACGAGTAATTCTTGTACTTTGTAATGACATGTAATGATGAAAGAGGCAATTCAGCACAAGGAAATGACTCAAAATGCATGCATTCAATATCAGAGCATCCAGATACATAAAGAAAAAAATCACTAGATAGAAAATGAGAGAGTCCAATTTAATGCAGTGTTTTAGGGGACTTTCACACTCTACTTGCATCAATGGACAAAGTATCAGGAGAGGAGATAAATTACATGCTAGAAGAAATAGACATAGCAGATTTTGTGCTACAGTAGGTAGAGTTTTGTTTTGTTTTTTTCTCAAGAGAATAGGAAACAGATTTTGGAATATTATATGAGAAACCATGAAACAGGGCTCACCAAAAATTTTATATGTATTTATTTTTACTTTATGCATAAGAGTGTTTTGCTGACACATATGTATGTACATCATATGTGTACCTGTCATCCATGAGGTCAAAAAAAGGGTGTTTGATTCCCTGGAACTGGCTAATGCGAGTTACCATGTGGGTGCTAGGAATGGAAACCAGGTCTTCCGCAAAAGCAGCAAGTGCTCTTAACCACTGAGCTCTCCACTCCCTCCACAAAATTTTTAATGAAATCATGTTGGATATTGTCTAACACGCGACAAAACTAGAAATCAATAACAAGAAAAGCTATGGTGAATAGACCAACGCTTGAGAATTAAACAACTTACTTTTAACAACCAATGGAATAAGGAGGAAATCAAGAAAGAAAATTTTAAATATCCTGAAACAAATAGCGTTGGAGAAATTACCCAAACCTGTGTTATAATCAAAATAAGTGCACACACACACACACACACACACACACACACACACACACTCAAACACGCACATGCACACACACCACACAGACCACACAGACACACACATATTACACACACCACACACAACACACACACACTATACAAAAAGGGCAAAAGACCTCAAAAGGATACATATACATGGCCAAAAGGTAAGTGAAAACATGCTCAATATCACTAATTAAATTAAGTCAATATGCCTTTGACAGTAAAAGTAGCTGAACAGATGGGCTGTGAAGGTTTCATCAAGGGCAAACCTAAATTCAATGGGAACCTGTGACTCAATTTATCTTTCCCTTGGCGTTCCCATGTTTCCGTGGAATAACTTCAGGGTAGCCTGAGAGCCAGAAGGAAAATGTCTTCAGGTGCACCTTTTGGAGGAGGCATGCTAACAGGTAACTCTATGACCTCTAAAGCTCTAGACAAGGCCTGACACTCCTCATGACCCCACTCTACCCTTTAAGTATTCCACGCTGCAAAATAAAGCTGTTCTCGTGTCCCCCTATAAGGAACCCAGAGAGTCTGTGTGTCCCTCTGCACAGTCGTTTTTCACTGCTCTTCTCTTCCAGGAATTCCAAGCTTTAGCTTTTACTGTGCTGGCTGCAGCAGATGATGATATGGAGGTTCTACCAAAAAAAAATTAAAGTTAGAGCTGGCGTATAATCTACCAACCCCAACTGGAAATGCACACAAAGGGAATGAGACAGATCCTGATCTCACTGCCTGGGGGCCCCCTAAACAGTTCAAGCTAAACACTTGTCTCGCCTATGCAGAGGGCCTAGTCCAGGCCCATGGGGGCTCCACAGCTATTGGTCCACAGAAGAACAGATTTTTTTTTTTTAGTGTAACACAGATACACAATGTGTGGAGGCCCACAAAGTTTTACTAGTGAGATCTGAGCTTGCTTTACCCAGCAGGGCTGCATTAGAAAATTGCTTGACCATGTGCATGGTTACTACGTAATTGGAAGGGTCTATACTTGGCTGAGCTAGGGGTAGATCTTTTGCTCCACCCCTTGGCATTCCTATAAACAGCCCTTTAGAAGGGACAGGAGGAGCCGGTGGATAATGGGAGCCAGGCACTCATAAGGCTATGTTTCTATCTGTTGCTCTCCCCTCTGTCCTTCTATCTAATATCTCTTATCCCTCACTCCTCAAGAGTACCCTGTTGTAAAATGTGGGAGCTGGTGAATGCTATTGAGTCACAAAAACAAATCCTGTTACTTTTCACTAAAATGTATATCAGAGAATCTCAAACACCCTATCTTCTCATTCACACATGAAGCTGGCTTCATAGAAGAAGCAAGCAGTGGGAGAGATGGCTCAGAAGTTAAGAGAACTGGCTGTTCTTCCATATGATCTGGGTTCAGTTCCCAGCACCCACATCCAGCTCACAACCATCTGAAACTCCAGTTCCAGGGGATCCGATGTCTTCTTCTGGACTCCATAGGCACTGCACACACAAGATGCACATACATACATACATACATACATACATACATATGTGTATGCAAATAGTCATATGTATAAAATAAAATACTTCTCAAAGAAGTAGCAAGCAGAAAAATCATCAGCAGATAGTTGGAAACATAGAATGGAGGGCATCAAAGTCAAATAGTGTGGAAATATGTATTAGGAAAACAGGAATAATTTCTCATAATTTATAGCCTAGGGGTGTGATTATGTATTAAACAATGCATTGTGTATTTCAAAATTACTAGAAGAGAAGAGTTTGAAGATTCCAAATAAGAGTGTTTTTCTGGCACAAAGGTAACTTGTCAGTCAGGAGCCGAGTAATACCACAGAGGTCCTACCATGCAACAAACTTCACATAAGAGATTTATTGGTGAGTGACACAGAGTGGCAGCTGCCTTTGAACAGAGAGAGAGACAGGAGCAGGCTGGACAGAGGAGAAGGCCTTTTATAGGGTTTTGGAGTGTGCACAGTGAGCTAGTGGAAAAGTATTGCTCGGCTGCCAACTTTATTTGGCCATTAACATTGAATCACAGCGGTGGGGATTTCCAAGACTCAGATCAAGTCAGGGACAGGGTATTCTTTCCTTGGCCCTTTTTCCCTACACCAAATACATAGAAACAAAAAAAATGAGGAAATGAAAATATAAATTACCCTGGGTAGGTGAGTCATATTGAATGCCCATATTACATGTTCCCAAAAATGTACAATTATAACGTAAAAATTAAAAGTAAAAATCATCAAACTACACTTAAAATCTATCTCCCACATAAATGGAAAGAAAATTCATCAAAATATGATCCTATGATGTGTGCCTTTTCCTACAGAGACATGAACAGAATGTATATTCACCATAGGTAGAGAACCAACAACAGATAATAAAATGATTTCATCTAAGTCTAGGTTAGTGAACCAGTGAGTTTACTGAAGCTATTTACAATAGTATGGGTCAGGGGTTATTTACAGGAGCACACATTATTCAAAGGCAACTGTATTACCTTTCATGCTCAAGGTTTCATGAGAAATGACTTCTAAAGGCTGTAGCTCTTTGTACTACTTGTAGGCAGCTGCTCATTGGAGAGTTCCCACTCTGCAGCCATCTTTACTGCTTATTCAAACCTGGAGATGGGCCTTGTGAATCTTGTAACTTTCAGGAACATCCTGAGTCTTGCAAGTTGTATTACTTTCTGGTCCTTGATGCTTTGTTTACTTCCAAAGTCTTATGAGCCTTCTACCACCCTCTAGGAGAGGATGTTTCAAATCAAGTGAAATGACTACACAAAATCCTGAACATGATATAGGAAAAAATATGAGTTTAAAACAAAAATGCCAAAGAGAAAGGGATGGAGAGATATCTTGTGATAAGAAAATATATGGAGCTCAACAGACATTGAGCTAGCACTAAAAAAAAGTGGATAGTTTACCTGGGACTTGTAGTAAGACTGTAAACCCAGCTCCCCTGTGAACTGAGGTGACAGGACAGTAATCCAAGACCTTGTGTGGCTTATACTGAGAGCTGAAAGCTATTTGGGGCAACTTAGACCTCATTTCAAAATAAAACCTCAGAAGACTGTCAATGGTAGAGCATTTGCCTAACGTGGGCAAGACCATAGGTTTAATCAAGGGGGGGGGCAGAAGGAGGAAAAGGAGGAGGAGGGGGAAGAAGGAAGAAAGAAAGAGGAAAAAAAGAGAAATGGGAGAAAAATAAAAAGAGAAAGGATAAGAAACTCTGCTTCCAGCCGTCATGACTTGACAGCTCTCATCCATCATGCTGGAATAGAAATACTGAATCCATGAGCCAAATAAATTCCTCCTACTTAAGTTGTTCAGGCAGGTATTACAACATCAGAAAGCCCAACTAACACACGTGTGTAACCATAGGTGTGCATGTGTGTACATTCCCACAGCCTCCTTTTATTCTACAGAAATGTGTACAAAGTTGTTGCTGGAAGCCCACTTTACTCATTCACACCCTGATCTAGACCTAGGAGGGGTCACTGGGTAAAACTGAAAGATTAACACGAACTCCCTGTTTCCATTGTCCTATTCTTTCTTTCCATCTTTTTTTCAGTCACTGACACTCTGTTAAAATTTAGGAAATGAATAATACTCTACCAGATAATTAGTGCTGAGCTCCCTTGTATTTGGGCATACAATGTATAAAGAAGTTAAATTCATGCAAAAACATCTTGTCACTAATAAAGTCTTTGGTGCTCTCTTATCTACTTACCCTCTAACTAATCTACATGGAGCCATCAAAAATATTTTTCTAGGCATCTCTTCCTCTACAATCACATAAATAGCAAAATGAGTTTTTAAAGATATAAATTATGAAGGCTAACATACAAATAATTTTGAAATCCATTTCAAAACTCAAATAGTATCCCAAGGGTGAAGCAAATGACAAAAGTCAGAGGCAGAAGGTGAATAACAGGATCATGTGCAGTTATGGAAATAAATCTCCAAAGAACAGAGCACATGAAGGAACTCATCACAGAAACATCTAGTTCAGAAACACATATATAGGGCTGAGGAACCCTTTCAGCTAGAAAGGCTTTTCAGGCTGAGGAGTTGGTGAGGTAAGAGGTGGTGGCTGTGGCTTGCTCTGCTTCTTTGATCTTTCAGCTTTCACCCTAATATCAGGCTCCGGGTTTTTATCAAAAGACCATATACCATTCACACTACACTGAAAAACACCCTTTCCACCTCTGAGTGATCAGGAAGCTTAAAAGTCACTAGAGACTCAAATCCTTTCCAGGCAATCACTTTCAGACTCCCGTTTTCTGATCAAGATTTTTTTCCTACTAAGCTACAGTCCACTGTCCTGTAAATCTAGTCAGTTGGTCCCAGTTTTATCTTTAGCAACAGACCTTTAAACACAGACTTAGACTACCATGCCTGGGTTTGAGCATGCTCTCATCTACACTCCAAATGTGATGGAAACACACTTGTTTTTCACATAGGTTGATTCAAGATGCTTTATGAATCTTATCGTGCTTTGATTATATTTACTTTTCAAGGTTTTAAACTATAAAGCAAGTCTACTGCCAAGAATCTGAATTAGGCTAGGCATTTTCCTGACCAATATATAATCTCAGGTCTGTATTTTGTTCAAGTGTGGGAGACAACTGAAGACTAGGATCAGGAACCAGTTACATCAGCCTGTCGTCACTTCGTTCTTTTACTGTAATAAAACATTTGGTACCATGGTTGGGGATTCTTTTGCTGTGATAAACACTATGACCAAAAGCAAGTTGGGGAAGAAAGGGTTTATTTCATCACATACTTATAGGTAATAACCCATCACTGGGGAAGTCGGGGCAGGAACTCAAGCAGGAACCTGGAGGCAGGAAATGAAGCAGAAGTCATACAAGAAAGCTGCTAACTGGCTTACTCTCCATGGCTTACTTAGCCTGGTTTCTTATACACCCCAGTACCACCTGTCCAGGGGTAGTACCACCCACCATGGGCTGGACCTTCCCACATCAGTCACTGCTTGAGAAAATACCCCACAGGCTTGTCTACAGGCCAATCTTACAAACATATTTTCTTAATCATTGTTCCTTCTTTTCAGATATGTCTATGTTTGTGTCCAAAAGAAATAAAAACACAACCACATTTGGGAACCAGATATCGTCCACACTGTACCCTAGAGCACAAAAAGTTTCTAGTCATGATTATTTTCCTTAGTGTTTTTGACTGACATTTGGATGGAAGTGTTTATTTGTGCCTCGCCACATCTCACTCATGTGCACTGGACTCCCACAGCAAGGCTTCATGCTGCCTAGTCCCTGAGACATTGTGACCAGGGTCAAAGTTTGTCTTCGTTATGAGACAGAAACCAAGGAATAACAGCTGACATTTGTAGCTGGAGTTTTCCTGTGTCCACCCAGCTCCTGCAGCCGCTCAGACCCAAGTAAACACAGAGACTTATATTTCTTATAAACTGTATGGCCATGGCAGGCTTCTTGCTATCTAGTTCTTATACCTTAAATTAACCCATTTTTATTAATGTATAAATTGCCACATGGCTTGTGGCTTACCGGTACTTTACATCTTGCTTCTCATGGTGGCAGCTGGCAGCGTCCCCTGACTCAACCTTCCCTTCCCAGAATTCTCCTCTCTCAGAGATTCTACGGGTGAGGGATGTTGAGATCATGATGGGAGGATGTGCAGAGATGACCAGCCACATTAGTGGAAGCCCATGAACTGTGGACTGGTGGCTGTGGAGCCCCCATGGGACTGGACTAGGCTCTCTGGACACAGAAGATGGTTGTTTGGCTCACACTGTTTGGAGGGCACCCAGGCAGGGAGATTGGGATCTGTCCCTGGTCTATGGGCAGGCTTCTGGAATCCGGTGACTGAGGTGTGACACCTTGCACAGCCTTGGTGCAGTGAGAAGGGGCAGATGACAGGTTGATGTAACTGGTTCTTGATCCTAGCCTTCAGTTGTCTCCCACACTTGAACAAAATACAGACCTAAAATTATACATTGGTCAGGAAAATGCCTAGCATAATTGAAATTCTTGGCAGTAGACTTGCTTTATAGTTTAAAACCTTGAAAAGTAAATATAATCAAAGCACGATAAGATTCATAAGATCTGCCTAGGCTCAGTGTGCTGGGCTCTGCCAACTCCCCATGGAAGATCTTGATTTGGGGGATATGGGGATGCGGGGTGGCTTTGGAAAGAGGGCTGGGGGATGGGAGGAGGGGGGATCTGTAGATAGTATGTGGAGTGAGTAGAAAATTTCTTAATAAAGAAAAATGAAAAAAAAGAATCTCCTCTCTCTTTATCCCACCTATACTATAATTCCTGCCTGGCTACTGGCCAATCAGTGTTTTATTTATCCATCAATCAGAGCAACACATCCACAGCATACAGAAAGACATCCCCAGCAGACATCTACAAGAGATCAAATTTGGGTCTTTGGGAAGAGTAAGCTGCAGCTGGTGTTCAAGAATGTAAATTCAATGGGACAGAAATATAGCCCCAGCACTGGTAAAGAGTAAGGCAAGAGGACTGCAAGTTCAAGTCTGGTCTGGACCAAAAACATTAAAGAAAGATTTTAGGCAGTTTTTTAAACCATCATGGAGACCCTCAAAAGCATTAGATCAAATTTAAAATGTTTTTTCAACAACAGCAACATAAAGGAATAGAAATATTTCCCAGAGAAGTTTTATTTTCCAAATTATCAAACATGGATATGACTAAGACCTAGCTGTTGATTGGCCACAAAGTGGGGCAGGAGACCCATAAGTGATGGGCAGGCACTCTAGCTGAAGCAGTATTCCTCAGTATCAGGCACGTGGGAAGTGCAATGAGTAGGTGGTGAGCTGCACTAAATGTGTAGTTTCTGGCCTCCATCTGAAGAAATTTGATTGAATGATTCAGGAAGCCATGGAAGTTGTGATTCTACAGCCTGGCCTCAGTAGGGCCATGAGGGATTAAAATGTAGAAGAAATCTTGTGAACAAGAGGCTCATTAACTGGCCGACAGGATAAAAGTCTTGAGTAGGCAGAAAAATAGTTTTTCTGGTGGAGCAGGAGGAGAGAAAACCTTGACCTTGAGATAACACAGTATTTGAAATTTTTTGCACACAATATTCCATGTTTTGAAAAGATTACCATCTCAGGAAAACAAGATAACCTCTACATCCCAACACTGAGGTAAGACTCAAGACTTCATGCTGCTCCGAGGATCTATCCAAGAGCTTATGCAGGCCAATGCTGAAGGTGTCAGGGATTTATGTTTTTAGTAGCTTTTTCATGCCAAGCATTGTTCTAGGGACTGGAACTATAAACATATATAAGTCAATTTATTAGTCTTGTTTTCCTCACAGAGACCAGAAAATGGTACTTCTTGACAAGAATGAGTGCCGTATGATGGGCCAAAAAAAAAAAAACAAAAAACAAAAAAAACAAAAACAAAAAAATTGATTAATAAATCACTGGTAGTCATTGATAATCAAAAAAATCATTGATAAATCCCCAGAGAGATAGAAATAGTGATCTTAAAGATGGAAGGAAGAGAGAAAAAACCACAGGTGAGAAAATGAGACAGGATCTTTCCTGAGTGATGTTTTGACTTCTACGCAGGGGAATCATTAGATGACAGAAATCCCTAAAAAGAAATGGTTTTCTGGTTTCATTCTAACAATATCCCCTGCTGTAAGTTTTTCATACCTTAATCTTGAATTTTGTTAGAGTCAGCCCAAGTAGGCACTATTGACCTGTGCTGTGGCTTGGGCCAGTATACATCAAAAGCATCTAACAATAAACTTAAATAAACAAGTAAATACCTCTATTCTGATGATCGCAAAATATAATTCTGTCTAGTCTTTAGCACAGGAAACAGCCATCAAAGATAAGGAGCACTGTGTAACCATCACCTCTTTAGTATATTGTCTTAGTTAGCGTTTCTATTGCTGTGAAGAGACACCATGACCACAGCAACTCTTATTAAAAAACATTTAATTGGGGTGGCTTGTTTCAGAAGTTCTGTCTATTATCATTATGATAGGGAGCATGGTGGCATGCAGGCAGATGTGGTGCTGGAGCTGAGAGTGCTATATCTTGGAGGCAACAGGAGGTCAACTGACTCACTGGGCAGTATCCTGAGCATAAGAAACCTCAAAACCCAGTCCCACAGTGACACACCTTCCTCTAACAAGGCCACACCTTCTAATAGTGCCACTGCCTGTGAGATTATGAGGGCCAATTTATTAAAAAGTATTTGTAACTTATCTTTTTATTTCTCAAGGAAAGATAATTTTCATGGATTTTTTAGGAAGATTTAAATGTTATACTCAATAACAAAAAATATTTAACATCCATTTGCCAGAAAAGAAAATAATATTAATTTGTTATCTCTTCTAGACCAACTTAAAAATTCCTGGCCCATTCAGCTTGGCAGATAGCCCAAAGGTAAGAGTGCATACTACTCTTCCATAGGACCCTAGTTCAGTTCCCACCACTCTGATCCTGTGGCTCACAACCTCCTGAAACTCAAGCCACAAGGGACCCAACATCCTTATCTGGCTTCTGTGGGCACTTGGACTCACACCACACATAAGCACACAGATACACACATGTGGTGGTTTGAATGAGAATGGCCCCCATAGCTCATATATTTGCATGCTTAATGCCCAGTTGAGGAACTGTTTGGGAGGGATGAGGAGGTGTGGTCTTGCTGTAGGGAGTGTGTCATTGGGGTTGGGCTTTAAGGTTTCAAAAGCCTAGGCCAGGTCTAGTGTCTTTCTGTCTTCCTGCCTGTGGATCAGGATGTAAAGCTCTCAGCTATTGCTCCAGCACTGTGCCTATCTGTCTCCATGATGATTATAGACTAACCCACTGGAATTGTAAGCAAGCTCCCGATTAAATGCTTTATTTTCTAAGAGTTGCCTTGGTCATGGAGTCTCTTCACAGCAATAGAACAGTAACTAAGACACCACATAATTAAAAATAAAATAAAATCTTTTTTTAAGTCCAAGCCTAGAAAGATTTGCTGATAAATTCTACAAATACATCCCTCTCATCCTGTTCAAAAATCAACTCCAAATGCACCAGTGACCTTAATGTGAAGCCTGAAATGCTAAAACAGCTAGAAGAAAAAGTAGGGAAAACATTTCAAGATAGAGGCATGGAAACAGACTTCTGAATAGACTCTACTTGCTTGGGAAGTAACACTAACAACTGAAAAATGAATCTCACAGAATTAAAAAGCTTCTCCAGGGCAAAGGAAACAATTAATTGAGTCAAGAACAGCCTGGAGAATGGAAGATGATGAAAGCTATCTACATAACAGATTATTAATAGCTAGAGTATACAAAGAACTCAGAAAACTAAATAGCAAGAAATCAAATCACTCAGTTAATAAATGGGCTAATGATAGGAACCAATAGTTCTTAAAGATGAGGTACAATCTTTGATTTGTATGTAAAATGAATTTAAAAAATTCTTAATAGAAAAAAAGATGCTGCACAAATAGCCAATCAACATAGGGGGAAAATGTTCAATTTCACTATCCACCAAAGAAATGCAAAGGAAGACTACATTGGGATTCCATTTCACCACAGCCAATAAGAAAACAAATAACAACCAAGGTGAGACTGTAAATGAATCCATCCACAATGGAAATCAATATGACAGACACATCCTCAAAAACTAAAAACAGCACTTAAGAAGGAGCAGCAGAAAGCTTGTCAGAGCCAAAGGACAGAGACACCTGCTGCAAAATTGTAACTTTTATGTATGACATACACGCCTATGTATACCTAGGCAATCTCAACAGTATGGCCACCTAAACAAGACCTTAAAAATGACACTACCAATTGACATGCCAATGTGGATGGGAGAACTCTCACAAGGCCCTATCCCTACATGAAGAGCTCCAGGTTGAAAGTGGAAAAACCAGTGTTCTCCAGGGACAAGCCTCCTGATAGGTGATCCAATCCCAAGCGACCATCTCTAAACATACATACATATGAGAAATACCAAATGAACTCATCAGGTTGTATTTCTAAATGTATATGTAGATATACATATGTGTGTATGTAATGATAATAATTCAGAATAAAAGGTCACGAATGCAAGAAGGAGTGGGAGGGATGTGTATGGAGCTGGAGAGAGGAGATGGAGAGGGGAAATCAGGTGAATATAGTACTCATATGAAATTATGAAAAAAACTTAAAACTGTACCCATTTGAAAACAAACTAAAGATAGATCTGTCATATGACCCAACTATACCACTCCTGGGTATTTATTCAAAAGACTTCAAGTTAATTTACCATAGAGATCTGTTCCATCAATGTTTATTGCAGCATTAAGCATCACAGCTAAGTCATGGAACCAATCCATCTTTCCATCAACTAAGAAAAAGATCAAGAAATACAATGTATATACAAATATAATTTGACAGAAATAAAGGAAATCAGAGTCATATGTAGCAGGGATCTTAGAGAGTCTTATTAATAAAATCAAACCCGGGGCCAGTTATTGGAGTGAAATGCTGGATGGTCAGAGAGACAGAACAAGCCACAGCTAACCTCACCTGGCCAACTTCTCAGTGGTCTTGTTTCCTCAGACTGGAAGCCTCTGTGTCCTCATATCTGAATGGCTCTCAACTGAACTGTGCTCCAAAGCCTGAATGCTTAACCAGCCAAATGCTTAACCAGCCAAATGCTTCTAGTTTCTGGTCCTCACACTTTATATACCTTTTTGCTTTCTACCACCAGTCCATGGGATTAAAGGCTTGCTTTCTGGGATTAAAGGCGTGAGTCACCATGCTTGGCTGTATCCTTGAACACATGGATTTCTGCCTCTGTAATGCTAGGATTAAAGGCGTGTGCTACCACTGCCTAACCTCTGTTTAATATTGTGACTGTTCCGCCTCTGACCCCAGATAAGTTTATTAAGGTACACAATATTTTGGGGAACACAATACCACCACAGTCATATCCTTTGGGGGAGGAATAGATGCAACTTAAAATCATTATGCAAAGCAAAATAAGCCAGATTCAGAAAGACAAATTCAATATTCCCCCCATATATAGTCTCCAGATTTAAAATTACATGTTTGTGTGTGTGTACATGTGTGTGTAGTTCACAAAACTAGAAAGAACAGCATAAGAAAAAGGGGGAGGTCTTAATCGTACTGATTAGTTTTCCTGTCAACTTAACACAAACTAGAGTCATCTGCAAAGAGAGAACCTCATTTGAGAAGATGCCTCTATTAGATTGTCTGTAGGCAAACCTGTGGGTATTTTTTTAATTAATGATTGATATGGGAGGGTCAAGCCCACTGTAGGTGTAGGAATCACCCCCGGACTGGTGGTCCTATGTTGTATAAGAAAGTAAGCTGAGCAAGCTAAGAGTAGCAAGCCAGTAAGCAACATTTCTCCATGGCCTCTGCATCAGTTCCTGCCTCCAGGTTCCTGCCTTGAGTTCCTGCCCTGAATTCTCTTAATGATGGACTGTAAGCAATAAAATCAAATAAACCTTTCATCCCCAAGTTGCTTTTGGCCATGACCTTTATCACAGAAATAGAAAGCAAACTAGGATATTAATGGAGGCGGTAAATGGGTACATGTAATCAGGAAACAGAAAGTAGGAATAACTGGAGAAAGTGAACCAGCTAGGGGCAAATGGGGATTGAAAGGGGGCAATAGAGAAGGATAAAAATAAGAGCAAAGTATAACGGGCATATGTATGATGATCTAGTGATGAAACCTATTACTTTGTATTCTAATCTTAAAAGTTAATCAATATGAATAAAACTCAAAAGCAAGAGAAGGGAAGGAAGGAAATGACCGCATCCTAACTCACATAAAGGAAATAAGTATCAGTTGGATCAATAGAACAACTATCCAGGCATCATGTGAAAACTCCAGCGAAGGAAAACAGCTGTAGTTTGGTGAAAATGTCAGGCTTCAAATGCAACATAGAATTTGGTCTATTTGGCAAAAGGCTAGTAAGGGTCCCAGTAGGCAAGAGAAGGAATCGCGGGCTGCAGAATCACAGGACCAAGTTAGAACTGTCCTGAGAATACACAATAGGTCACTGAGGTTTGACAGAGCTAGGGGACATAGAGTTCTGAGAGCTGCAAGGCAGGTCTTGGAGAGCCAGGCAAGCCATTTTAATTGCCACAGTGGGGCCTTAGGTCTCCAGGGTCATCCTTCACAAGCCACTCATTCTTCATTGCTTTAAAAGAGTGCTTCTGAAGGACTGGAGATATAATTCAGTGCTGCAGCACTTACTTTAACATGCAGAAGACCCTGGGTTCAAAGCCTAGGAAGGCATCTGAATTTCCTCAGGACAGAATTGATGTGTGCATCAGCTTTAGTATCAGGAGCAGGTTTGATAACACACATTACTTCTTGGTTTCAAAGGGTCAGGGTGAGGGGCATACTCTCATCCTAGGTGAGGAGTCTCAGTACTGTCCGCTATATATGCTATCATGACTTTTAAGAGAGAGGAGCCGTGACCTGAGCCCTGCCCGCCACAGAATCAAAGAGGGGAGTGTCTTTCAGACATCACAAGGTACCACCGGTCGCTAGTGGGCCTCACCTCTCCTTTGAAGCCAATAGACTGGAGAGAGATAAAGGTTTTGTCCTTGAACTTCAGGTAAGTGGGGATTGGGTGAGATACTCACAATCACACTTTAAAAAGAAGTATTGCACCAAGCAATCAGCGCTAGTCTCCACTGTGTTGGACCATTAGTTTGGGAGTAAATAATGTTAAAGGAATAGAAAAATATTTTATCTCTCATGAACTCTTATATTCTCTCTCACCTAACCACTCTGCCCTGTTATATATCAGGTCTAGAAAATTCTTGCCTGAATCTCTTCCTCTGCAATTGCATAAAATTAGTGAAATAAGTTTTAAAACACAAGCAGTCAGGCTCTTATATACACAGTAACTTGCAGGCGTCACTGAGGACCAAAGAACAGCAATTTAGTCAGTTATAGAAACAAATCGAGAATTACTTGGAGGGGCACACACAGGAGGTACCTGTCATGGATGGAGACCGTGTTCCGTGTGCAGTTCATGAAAAACAGCAATCTCTTCAATTCACTCTTGGAAGCTCAACTAAACTGACTGCAAACCATCTATGGTTTGGGGATGTATACTGAATATTTAGGGTAGAGTATTCTTGGTTATTTAATCAGAGAGCCTTACAGATTTCCTGAGAAGCTTGTGGGATGAAAACGTGATAGTGTGCAGTGTCTATCATGAAAGGGATGGGGACCAATCAGAGTATACGTGGGTCTGCACAAGAGCAGGATGGAGATGATCAATAGGATCATGCTTTGGTGCCTAACAGTGATTTTGACAGTGACATTAATGTCCTAACACCAACAGGATAGTCACATGTGGAAGGCCTAATGAGACAAAGCGAAAGCAGATTCAAGCCTAACAATACACACTCAAAGAAGGTGATTAGGGATGAGTTAGTAGGATCTTTTCCTTTGTTAAAAAATAAACTTAAATTGTATGGCTTGAATGTAGTTCCATTATAACCTGACAAGATCATCAAATCAGTGGCCTGGGCTGAAGGATTTAATTCTACACACTGTTAGAAATAAATAATAAACCAAGAGTTTATTATTTATAAAGATCATTCATAGACATAGAGACACATACAGAAAGATGAATACAGATAAAAGCTGGTCTTTATATTAAATAAAACCAAATATGGGAATCTCGAAAAGCTGTGCGCCAAGGATAATTAGGAAAAATACTTCAATATTTAGCGTATTTTTAACATTAGAAAAGTAAAGATCAGGGCAAGGTGAGAGGTCACAAACCAGCTAACATCAGGACAGGGTAAGAGGTCACAAACCAGCTAACACAAACCTTCACCTAATCAGAAGTATTTTTACAAATTCTGCAGGTCATTCAGAATGAGTGTGCCGGTCTGAGTGTCAGGAGCAGGGCTCTCTTTCCAGGCAGTCTAGTTTTAGAACCTTCCTTTCTTTTTCAGTTCTTTCTCCTTGGGCAGCCACCGTCTCCCTTCCTGTAAATCCACCCCCGTGTCTGAGTGTTGGCTTTAGGAGATCAAAACAAGGTCCTCACCTCTAACCTAGGACAGGTCTCTGAACACAGAGACCAGTTCACATTCATAGATTCTCTTTTCCAGTCTAAAGCCTCATTAGGAAGATTACAGATGACCGATCAATTCTGTTGTCCTCTGAATCCATACACACAGTCAATGGTGTGATTCAAGTGTATAGCCAGGAACTTGTTATTAGTCTGTACTCTTTTTGACCTATGCAGACTCTTGGGGTCTCTCTAGTTTTTATAATTTTCTAAATTTGTCCGTGTATGATGATGGCTGGAAATAAAGTGTGTGTCATTAGGAGCCAGGATGCCAACCACAGCCCATCTCATGCTTTCCCTGAGATAAAAAGTTTCACTGACAGGGCCAGGCGTGGTGGCACACACCTTTAATCCCAGCACAGGAAAGCCAGAGGCAGGCAGATCTCCAAGTTTGAGACAAGCTTGGTCTGCACGGCAAGTTCCAGGACAGCCAGGGGATACACAGTGAGACAGTTTTGTCAACAGGAAAGGACCCAGAGAATGTGCACACCATAAATATTTTCTTCAGTGTTTACAAGTTGATTGTTTGGAAGGAGTTGGTCTATGTACACCCTAATGAGCCACACACACAGCTTTCAGCCACATACATTGGGCTCCCAGAAGGACTCCATGCTGACCAACTTCAGAAGCAGTGTAATGGGGGTCAAAGCGTACCTAGGTCCTGAGATGAAGGAATAGAAATAGTGTTTGGGACATACCAAAGGCCTGGTTATGATCCATGAAAAAAGTGAGATGCAATTGTTCTTAAACAATAAAAATAATTCCCAGGGAAATTTTCTTTTCATGATTAACAAATATGGGCATGAGTCAAGCCCTAATATTGACCACAAGGAAGAGGGAAGAAAAGAATCTATACTAACTATAAGGTAAGAATTAGCAAGACGAGCTAGCCGGAGAAACTGGTTCCTAAGTAACAGATCCAAGGGCAGTGTAAGAATTGCAAGATGAGCCAGGCTGTGGTGGCACATGCCTTTAATTCCAGCACTTGGGAGGCAAAGGCAGGTGGATCTCTGTGATTTTGAGACCAGTCTGGTCTATAGAGTGATTTCCAGGATAGCCAGGATTGTTACACAGAGAAATTCTGTCTGAGAAAAAAAAACAAAAAAACAAAACAAAAAAACAAAGAATTGTAAAATGAGCAGTGTCAAACACAGGGAGTCTCTGGTCTCAGTGTTCCAAGTAAGCATTGGTGTTGGAGTTCTGCTACAATCTCCACAGAGCTTTGACAACTAGAAAACAGAACACATTCCTCCAAGCCACAGATTCATAAAGGGGTACACAGAAGAAAAAGTCTCATTTAGGCAAGAAAATGAGTCACTTGATGGGACAGAGAAAGAAAACACCTTGACCTTGAGGTTGTGTAGTCTGTGACTGTGTCTTTGCACACCATATTCCTGAATAAAAGACTAAACCCTCCCCCCAGGAAGCAGGACAATGTCTTTGTCCCACTAAACAAGACTGAACCGACTTCAAGGCTTCATGCCTCTCTAAGGACCTGTCCAACAGTGCTGTAAGATGCTGCTGCAGGCTCAGCGAGTTCATCCTTCAGCACTCTTCTGTGCCAGCTATTATTCTAGGCAGAGAGTAAAGCTAATTCTGTGCAAGACAGGGCACCCACCATAGACATCTGATGTTAGTCACGGGGTTGTGTTTTTCCAGAAATTGGTGCATGGAACATACTGGAGCAAAGAAATAGGAAGATTCCCCATAAAGAAGAAAATAGGGGCTAGAGATACAGAGGAAAGTCTATGGGTAAAGAAATAAAGCAAGGGACTCATTAAACAAATGTAGTGGGAATCCAGTAGAGTCATTGTATCTAGGGTAAATATTAGAATGTAACAGTTGTTTCTCACTGTGTCTAGGGTAACAGTTGAATGTTTTAGTGTTTGTTGAAGGTATCGAGACCTTGAAGAAATCATGTAGAGAACAGTGATTGTTTTCTATGATTTATAGAGTTGTTTTTCTGAAGGGGTTTTCCATCCGTTGCTGACTTTAGTCTCAAGCCTATCTATCCAGGCACACTTGGAGCATCTTGAATTATTGGTACTGCAAACATTACACAATAAGGACTAAGGTTGCAGGCTGTGATGAATTCCTTCAGAGAACATATAGAATAGATCAAAGGGGCTTTGGTGTGAGGAACTTGTTGTACTCCAAACACAACCTTTGTGTACACTCAATATGCTTCTGAAAGGAGGTTCGAGGTTCAGCTTTGGTATGAGGAATTTGTTGTACCCCAAACACAACCTTTGTGTACACTCAATAAATACGCTTCTAAATGTAGGTTCGAGGTTCAGCTCACAGAAACTGTTCCTCCCTGCTGCCAGAGAGCCTAAAATTACATTCTGGGGTGACTCTTCTCCTTTGACTGCCCACACAACACACAACACCTGGCAGGGAATGATTGTCAGGTCTCATTGTAAACTGGAGAGGCCAGGTCCTCTCTTAGGAGTGTTGCCCTGTTTAACCTTGAACTTAGCTGTATTCACTTGGGAAGGCACTGTTGACATATGTTGAGTCTCAGGTCACTACATCTTCACATCTATGTCTTCTAACTTCTTAGTAAATGGCTCTTAAGGTTGCCAGCTTCTTCTCCACTCTATTCTACATTTTTCCAACTGAGGTTTTGAATCAAAGTTCAGTTTTCTCTGATTCTATTTTATCTTCTATTACCTATTTTGATGACTATTGGAATCTAGTTTTATCAAGGTAAACTTATTTTGGATTATGATTCTAACATACATATGTCACATAATGAGAAGTCTAATATTTTCTATAGTAAATATAGCATTTCTATATGTGATTTTAAAAGTTATTAATGAAACTAAAGAGCATGGATGGCTAAATTGTTGTGCTACCAACTGAGATATATTATAAACTTGTTAGTTCTCCCCTGAGAATACTCCTATATTCCTGAGATATTTATATGTACCATGTATTTTACTAAAATATGAAATGCATCCATTCATTCATTTAACAACATTGGTGCTTTTTATTTGGTATTGTTTTCTTGTTCTTGTTGTTACATTTAGGGGAACAGAATCTCACTATGTTGCCCAGGCTGACCTCAACACTGTGATCTTCCTGCCTCAGCCTTCAGAATGCTGCGATTACAGAGCTGTGCCACTATACAAGGCTGTGTCAAAAACCTTTAACTCCAATCAAAAACTTATCAAATTCTGGGTGTGGTAGTAGATGCCTTTAATACCAGCATGGAGGAGGCAGAGACAGGTGGCTCTTTGTGAGTTTAAAGCCAGCCTGGTCTAGAGAGTTCTAGGCCAACCAGGGCTACATAATGAAATCCTGTCTCAAAAAAAGAAAGAAAAGAAAAAAAGGGGAAATAAAGGAAGAAAAATTTTATCAAATGCTTACTTATTTGTTTTGCACCTAAATACCTAACACAGAAGCAAACTTTCAGAACAGGTGACAGATGAGCAAAAACTGAACTGATCTGTGAGCATCTACCTGCGAATGCACAAGATCTGGCACTTTCCTATGAGAGGACATTGAAAAAGAAGCTTTGATAAACTGATTTGAGATATATATAATGTATATATATAATTTATCTTATAGTTGATCTTATAGTTGACAGTTTGACTGTTTTTTTCATGAGGAAAGAATCAAAACATCTTGCTGAAATCGTCGATTCAGCTCTGGTGTGTTCGTGCTCACCTTCCAGTTCAGTAAATTTATCCCAAAGCAGCATGAGTCAGAGTGACAAAAACTTTTCACACTAAGCATAGATAGAAATCTCTTCATCCATGCTTGGCTTAGTATGGTGGGTGGGTGGCTTGGGCATACTTTTTTTTACTGTGTTTTGAGACAGGGTCTTTTTCCTAGTTAGATTTGGCACAGCCCAGATTTATTTGAGGGAGTTTCAGTTGGAGGAGTTCCCAGATCAGATTGGCTTGTGGTCTTGTCTTCAAGGATTGTCTTGATTAATGTTTGGCATGGGAGAACACAGCCCACTGTGGGCAGCACCATCCCTAGGCAGATGGGCCTTAGCTGTACGAGAAAGGTAGCTGAGAAAAACTAGAGGGAGCAAGATGATAAGCAGTGTTCCTCTGCGGTTTGCTTCGAGCACCTGGCTTGAGATCCCACCCTAGCTTCCCTTAATAATGAATAGAAACCGTAAAATGAGCTAAACCCTCCTCCCCACGTTGTTTTTTGTCAGTGTTTTATCTCACAACAGAAAGCAAGCCAATAGTCTTATAGAGCTCTGGGCGGCCTTGCATTCACCATGCAGCCAAAGATAATCTTGAATTCCTGGTCCACCAACCTCTACCTCCTAAGCACTCGGGACAGTGTGAAGAATAACTTTTTTTTTTTTTTTGGTTTTTTCGAGACAGGGTTTCTCTGTGTAGCTTTGCGCCTTTTCCTGGAAATCACTTGGTAGCCCAGGCTGGCCTCGAACTCACAGAGATCAGCCTGGGTCTGCCTCCCGAGTGCTGGGATTAAAGGCGTGCGCCACCACCGCCCGGCTAGAATAACTTGTTATGTCTACCTGACTTTCATTGTTTATCTTTGATTACTGTAGCTCTTGGTTCTCTCTTGTTGCTTTGTATATGAATTTTTCAATTTTGCTAGTTTTTAAAATACCATTTTAAGACTTTGCCTTAGAATTGACAATAAACATTTACAATTAACCCTCTACTTTCACAAAGTCATATTCTACTGCAGGGATAATATAAATA